>CAUYQG010247308.1:0-19171 GCA_963574415.1 Tarsius wallacei | reverse complement strand
ATGAAGCACAAGGACAGTGAGAAAATGAATACAGAATGGGAAATGAGTATAGTAGTTTCCAATTTGATTCCAAGGTTTGAGAAGTTGTAAATTACCCACCAACGTGTACATCCCATTAAGAATGAAATAAAAAATTTAAATGTTTGTTTTTTCAAGTAGATGTCTTACTCTGTCACCCATGCTGGGGTGCAGTGGCGTGATGATGGTTCACTGCAGCCTCGATCTCTTTGGCCCAGGTGATCCTCCCACCTCAGCCTCCCAGATAGCTGGGACTACAGGCGCACACCACTATCCCCAGCTAATTTTTTGACTTTTTGTAGAGACTTTTTGCTATGATGTCCAGGCTGGTCTCCAACCCCTGGGCTCAAGCAATCCTCTCGCCTTGGCCTCTCAAAGTGCTGGGATTATAGGTGTGAGACACTGCGTCCAACCAATATGTATATTTTAAAAATAGTTTCTAAGTTGTTAGGACAAACATAAGTTTGGACCTAACTATTTAATAACTAGAATTATTAGGTATTTCTTTTAGCTGTGACATCATGAAAAAATTACCGAGACATGAGGAACACCATGGACTGAGAAAGTTTGAAAACCTTTGGCATAACTGAATACTTCATTTAACAAGTAAGGAACTGTGGACCCGGAGAGATCAGGTGACCTGCTATGTTGGCCCCGAAATTTTAAAATATCCCATGATGGTGGCCCTGTGAGTTTGTGGTGGTGCTCGTTAAGTGCCTCAATGCAGTTTGGGAAGCATGGGCTATGCTCCCTGAAATACTTGATATAGCTATAATGTGTGATCTAAGATTTAAAAGCAGGGTATGAGCCTGGACTCTAGTACTTATGATTTCTACTCCATTCTAAAGTGTATAATTTATTTCACTTTGAGCTGTCCTAATTCGTTTCTTTAAAATAATCAGTTTACACATTGCTTGCTTTGACTCATAGCACTGAAAAACAGACATAAATATCTAAGGGCTATTTGTAAATGCTTAGTGTCTTCTTGCTTGGATACAACAGTGTTATAGAAATCATAAACAAGTAATTAACAGGTGAATTAGAAATATATTCTAGGCTAATGACTGTCTTAACCCTGGCAAAGAAACTACAATACAATATAGAAATAATTTGTTATTAGTCAAAATTATTTTTATTCGCTTATGGATAATGCTTTGCTATAAGAAACATTAAGATTGTTAACACATGCAAGAATATTGTCTATTAAAATGTTAACATGCATTCAGTTTAGATTTTAATTTTTGATTTTTGGACCTTTTCTCATTAATTTGAAGTTTGATTATGGGGAAAATTTTGAAAAAATGTTTTATTTCACATGCTAATATTCATATCAGATTTATTAAATATTTTATTAAAATATATTTATAAATACCATTTTTATTTAAATCTTTTTAACATTAGAGAGAAATATATTTGGGATCTACATAAGAATCCATATTTTCTGCATTTTAAATCATAACTGAAAAAAAGAAAATTACATTAACTTGATAATAAAAACTTAAGAAAATATAAATTATTGGGAACTCTGACCCAAAATCTACAATTTGGATTTGTTAAACTTTAAAAGACTAGTACATTCTTATTCATATTAAAACACAAAGCAGTGTTTTTTTTCTTGAAAGTATTTAACTTGAATTAAATCAATCTGTAGATAGTGTTTTTCAACTTTTGTTGCATATTGTAAACACTTGGGAACTTTAAAAAATACCAGTGCTTCCGTTACCTTTTCAGAGATTTTAATCTATCTAGATTATAGCTTGGGAATCAGGATTTTTAGGGGTGATAGGGATTTTTAGGGGTATTGTGGTTATGTAGGAGAATTTCCTTATTTTTACAAGTGCCTGTGGCAACATTTGGGTTTCTCTGTCTCTCTCTCTCTTTCTCTCTCTCCTCTCCTCGCTCCTTGCTCCTCTCTCCTCTCTCCTCTCTCCTTTCCCTTCTCTCCTCTCTCCTCTCTCTTTCTCTCTCTCTCTCTCTCTATATATATATATATATTTCCATACATATGTGTAAATATATAGTATATATGTATATATACATACACGCAATTGTGAAGAGTATACTGATATTCAGTATTCATTATATTCTTTCAACTTTGCCCTTATGTCGAAAAATTTCACAATAAAAAGAGAAAAAAAATAAGAGCAAAAACAAATAGCCATTTACTTTCAAGTTTAAAAATGCAGAGACAAAATGATTATTTAAAGCCTGATAACTGTTTCAGTGGGAAATGTGGACTGATATATTAGTCACCCAGCTTTTACATAAGATAAAGCTTTAGACCTTGCTCTGTCTCTTGATATTGCAGGAAACAGATGGAAGATAAATTAAAGAAGACTCAAATGAAGTTTCTGCACTTCTCCAGTTTGAGAATAAAATTAGAGCCCCAAATCCCCATTTTGTAGCCTCTGGGGGTGAAGAATATCTGTAGTTAGTTGTGCATTTCTAAAATTTAGCTGATTTATGCTAACCACAAATTATTCATTTTGCTGTATTCACCAGTCAGTTATATATACTAAAACACTCAAATTTTCTAATGCTTTACAAATACTTTCTTACTTATACATTTGAAATTTTTCCTTTATCCACTTTCTGTTGTAATCACTGACTTTTCTAAGACTTCATAATGCATCAGTAGCCAGGATTAGTATCTATAAGGCTTGCATGCTAAAATATGTTTTCTTTTAACTTTTTTAGACAAAAATGTTAACTTGTACTGTAAGTTAAATCTTTTCACATTAATGCTATATAAAACGATGCTATAAGTAATATTCTTAGGACCCTCCTCAGTTAAACCCTAGACAAAGCATCATAAAAATCTGCTATTCCTTGATTGGTGAGTTGATAACAATAAAGGAGTTCTGGTTACATAATGAATCAAGGGAATCTAGCTGAGGGTGGAGTGTCCTGTAACAGCACGTTCTCCACCCTTCCCTCCTAAAGCAGCCTAGAAGAATTTCCCTTGTAAACTTTAAACTTCAGTTGAGTGTCTTTCCTGCCTACACTAAGATGGATTTCCCATCTGCCTTCACAGACGCAAGGGGTCCTGAAGGAAATGGATTAGAAGAATTCAATTTATTCCCAGTTCTTGGACAAATCTCTTACATTCTTTCAGTCCCTGCTTTAGGTTAAATCCATTCTGGTTACACAAGTCTTTAAATCAAGAATGATGTAAAGCAAATATGTTTTAGCAAAAAGCACGTGAATCAAATGATTATTTGGAGTGCATTTGATATTTAAAGAAATGTCAAGTAGATTATTTCATAATGTAAAATAATCCCTGTCTAAATTGTTCAGAAACCAAGGTTTTCAAGTATTTAATGTATAACAAATTTGGGTCATACTTTTCCATATTATTTCCCTACTTAAACACAGTCTGTGAGTGGTCATACTTATATGATTCTGTGAAGCAAATCACCACTATTTTTAAAAGTCAGTTTATACTCATATTAGTAAAAACACCAATTTGAATCCTGCTAGACTGTTTTGACTGCATATGGAAAGTATATGAAAGATATGAAATGCAAACTCTGACTCTTTTTCATTACTCTTGAACAGCTCAGACAAATGTTAATTTTAGTAAGAACTGCATTAACAAAGTGATGAGAAAAATGGAGGTTAATATAGGATAATTCAATCCCCCAATACATTGTTTTAATTATATGCAGTATTTGTCTATTTTACGTTATAATAAAGGTTGACATTCTGATAGGATTTCCTCAAATATCTACAAATATGTCCTACATGAAGTATTAATAAAGGTAATAGCCTCACACACTTATACTTAAAAAGTAAGTGTGTTCATACTGAAGGTATGAGACGGCTATGAAGTAGGTTGTGGTTTTTAGGCATACAAACTCTCCTCCTAAAAGAAATATCATTATCAGTCAATCTAAAGATTGCCTTTTTTTCAGTAATAACAAGAAATAGTACTTAATATCTGTAACTTAATAGCCCTTTCCTTATCTTTTAACATCTTCTCAAAGAGATGAGGAAAATACATCAATGAAATACACTTTTTAAAACTGAGCATTTTATGTCACTACATCTTAAGGTCAAATCTCTAAATAGCAATTTGTTTAAATTTTATTAGGAAACTATACAGCTTAGTAGATGACTAGAATAATAATAGTTAATTCAGTAATAAACAATAGTATTGACTTGTTTAAGCCAATAATTTCTAAGTTCTTTGTCACTCATTTACATGCTACCATTCTCAGGAAAAAAATAAGTGGTAAATGTGTGTCACCACGGAATAAATACTTGATTTTCTGTCTTTTTTACACATCCTTTACATGTATAGTCAAAAATTAAGAAAACAAAGAAGAAAAGAAGTGTCATTTTATAATTTTACAGTTAGCTCTTACTAGAATCATCTACACCTGATTATATTACCCAAAGAATAATGAAAAGCACTAATTCTTTTCACCCTGAATTATAACAGGTGTCCTTAAAGCAAGTTTTTAAAAAGAGTGCAAACACACAAATGTATATATAAAATCATCATAAGGTTTCCTTTAGCTTCTATGGTTTACAGCTCATGGTCTTTGATAATTTCTTGCAGGATACTACATATTTGGAATAACAGAGATCTATTTTTAAAGGGATAGTAACTAGACCACTTACCAAATAATACAACAGACTTTACTGTGAAAGACTCATCAAATAAATAATAATAATAATATGCCATTACTATTTTAATTATTTCTGTTTTTTTATCTGAAGTTAAAACTTAAATGGAACTGATTATTTTAGCTTCCTTTGTGAAAAGCAAATGAAAAGTCCATCTCATGTTATATCTCTCTCTAACATGTCCCCTACACTTATATGTGCAAATATCATATATGTGAGAATATACGTACATGTTCTATATATAGTATATAATAACTTCCAGGAATAAAAACACTAGTCCTTTATAAAAGGTGGGTTCCAATAAAAAATAGAAATGTTCAGATTTTTCTCAGGATCAATTATTTCTCTAGTAAGCCCCCAAACTTCTTTCTAGGTTAGTCACAACCTTCTCTCTTTCATATGCTGAATGCAAGTGTTCCTTTTGACTTAAAAGTGTATCCAACTATTATAAATGTAACATTCTGTGGTCCTTGATTAATATGTGTGAATAATCTGTGGTGGTGATGTAACCTAATCTACTCAAGACTCAGGTAGCCTCATCTTCTTTATGTGATCCTTAACAATCACAACATTCTTTATTATATTCTTTTCTATATGCTGTTAATACAAAGTTACTAGATCCAATTCCTCTAAAAATTCTGGCCAATAATTATTTTCTTTTTTAAAGAAAGCAAATGAATCTGTTATAACTAACTGTATTGATGGTACCTGCGCTTCTGTTATTCATTTATATGAAGGTAATTGCCTCTTTAATTTTAACTTAGTATTGTTGCTTAAATCTAAGCAGAAGTGTATGTAGTAATTTACATTTTTCTTTTGAAGGATAGATTAGGAATTTTTGTATATAGACCAAGGGATGTGCATATAAGAATATGCTCCCAAAGTTACCTTAAAGTGCATTTGAAATGAAAATTATGATTTTATTGAATATGAATGAGATATTACTGATGCATTAAATTTTTTTCATTTTATCCAAATATTTTATTTGCATAGTCCATATTTTTAATTAATATTGAAGTACAAATCTAGGAAGATTTTCTTCAGAGAACATTCATTCTACTTTTATGTATGATTAAAGTTCAAGAGGATTTGACATCCTAAATCTTTCCTTTTTTAAACGTTTTTGTGTATATGGTCAGCAGAAAACACAAATTAAAGATAAGGTGCAAATAACGTCATATTCATAGGTTTTATTCAGAAAGAAAGCCACTAATGCGGTCTCTAATAACGTCCTTTCCCCCATTTTAATAAGAAAGTTTGTGTTGTTCTGACATTAAATGGATTAAGCAGCAAGCCTGCTGAGAAAAATACTCAAAGGTATTAAACCCTAGCAGTGTTGGTTTAACTGTAATTACTGTAAAATAAGATTAAGTCTGAGTTTGGAAGAAGAACTAGGTTTGACATAAGACTAAAAGGTAACAATGTTCACAGATGCCTGAATTAATGCTTCAGTGAAAAATATAATTAGCACAAGATTTGAAAATATGTCTCCTTTGGCAAATGTCTTCAGAGAGTAATCAGTGCTGTAGACTGATGTAGTGGAAAGAGCACTGGGCAAGTAGCCAAAATCTTTGAATTCAAGTTTGTTGCACTCGCACTTGCAAGTTCTATGACCTTGGATGAGAAATTTCTAAAATCTTTGAATCTCAGTATGGTGGATATGGCCAACTAGCAACCATTCTCACTTTTTTTATAGTGTGCATTTGTATACTACAGAGGCTGCAAGGCTAAAAATTTCATTTCCCAGATTCCAATGTCATTAAAGTTCCAAATGCAAATAAATTTCATCCAATTAGATGCACTTGTTGAGATTTGGAAGCAAAAGTCAAGTGGAGGTCATCTTCCTGCTGCTTCCATTGTTTTCTGCTAATAAGTTAGACTATGGAAACATAGTTTTTCTGTGGTAGGTTCCAGCATCCAAGTTCTAGGGTTTGAGAGGCTGCCGAAGTGGCACCAGTGGTGGCTCCTTGATGGTTTAACACACCTGCAGTAGTGTGTTTTTGAATTCCATAAATTCTGTAGTAACTGCTGGGCTTTTCACTTTTCTGATTGGAGCAGCAATAGCACTTCCCTTAATAAGTCTGCGGTGTTCTCAAAACATTCCTGGGTTCCCAGCTTACAGGCTCTGTCTCTAGCCTTTCCGGTTATTTTGTAAGCATTGTATTCCCTGTGTGCATCTTTATCTACTTAAAATACCTGGAACTTATTCTGTTTCCTATACTGAACCCTAATTGACAGACTCATGCAAATTTCATTCAAACTTTGCAAGGTTTTTGAGAGGACTAAACCATACTAATTATATTTAATATTACTTCCTCTTTTGAAAGGTGAGTTGATGATATGACAAACAACTGTCAAAATTCCCTCATGGCATTCTCTTGTCGTTAATTTTACTCAGATAATATAGATCTGAACACATTTTTGTGAAGTACTGGTTTTTTGGGACACAATGCAGAAAAAACAATTGTATCTTCAATAAGTATCCAGATGTTACAAATCTCCAGTTCCCAGGAATGTCTGTGAGTTTGTATGATACCTTTCTTATAAACAATATGAATAGTTTCACTTCAGTCCTATATTGTACTATTATTTTTTGTGCTGGTAATAATTAAAAGCACTGTAGTTAATTCCATAATTGGAAATGGACTAATATAACTCTGTGTCAAGATTTTGTGCAGATTTGGAAAAATTTTACTCTGTGCTTTCTCTTGATCTCATACTTTCTAAAGGAATAAAATAGTTCCACTCCTCCCTTTTTAATCATTTTTTTAGAAACATTTTTTGTGCATTTATGGCGCCAAGAGACTTTTCAACTTTAAACCAGCCCACATGTCCAGCTCACATGTCCAGCCACCATTAAGACACCAATGTGCTTCAAATCAGTTATTTCCTGACTTGCTTTATTGCTTTCCATTTAATTGTGACCCCAGACCCTCATCTCCATTTCTGTCTGTGACTTCTGTGGCTTTTATATTTGTAATGAGTCTTTTACTCTGCCTCTCCTTCAGGGCTCATCTCACTTTTTTTCCTTGAGACTTTCTTAGGTAGATGATGGATGGATGGATAGATAGATAGATAGATAGATAGATAGATAGATAGATAGATATCTATCCTAGTTTTGGTCTCTCAGGACTTAAATTCATTTGATTCTTGACTGTGAAAACACCCTCCGAAGTTTTCCTCAACAGGTGAACTCAGACAGCAGGAGAATTACACTGTTACTCATTACTTTCTCATGTAATTTGATATATTGGGCAGGATGAGCTATGTCAAATTTTCCAGTGCTCTGTGCTTATTTCTTTACTTCTACATGTATAAAATGCCATCATATAACCCTATTTTAATTATTTAATCTATATTTCTTTATTCACCAATTCTAATCTTAAAGACATAGCTCCTAATTTTCAGATTCACCTCCAGTTCTCCATCCTATCTTTAAAAATACCACAGACTTTGTTCTGAAAACTCTTTGTTCTAAATACACATGCCACTTTTCTTCTCAAAAACCTGTAATTTCTTTGTTCATCAAATCAATTTTAAATATATATCCTAAGATATCCCATCAACTCATCTAACTTTACTTTCTTACCTAACTGTATTTTCCCCATTCCCTAACACATGTCCTCCACTTCAGACTAATTTCCTAATGATTTTGTCAGTTTGTCAAATTCATACTTCTCTCTTCATCATGTTTAGATAGAAAACCTACTCTGTCTTTACTCACATTGCACCCATTCCACAAGTTCCATCTAATACAGTACTTGTTTGTGCCATATATTTTTCACATTAACTTTTATTTTATATCGCTTATGATTTTTTAAATTTATAATAAACCTTGTTTTTCATGTAATTGAGGAACATGCTAATGAAATATTAAGTGCTTAATCAATATGTGTTTCATTTATATACTTAGCACAACATAGCCTGGGCATTTTATTGTTGAAGTTAAACATCTTAAAATCATATTTATATTACTTTTATATTATTGGTTCAGTTACTCCTAAGTTTTCTCAGCTATAGTGTCTCTTTTTCAGTTGTCAACAGCAAGCTGGGTATATTACTTTGTAATTCAAAATGGGCAAGACAATGAAGTTTCATAATACGTGCAGGTATAATAGACATTTGCACAAGCATTTTTTGTTGGGACTCAAAATCTCCAAAATGTAAAAAATCTATGTAATTTTAAATCTTTGATCGTGTAATTTATATACTGAAGCCAAAACATTTCCTTAACTCTACAGCATAATATTCATTTCATAGACATAAAGCATTCAACAAACATTTAGGTGCCATGCTGAATAATGGGGATAACATTAAGAACAAGATGTAGCTCTTGCCTAACTTTCAGAAAATGTACCAGGCATGTAAGGGCAATTGGGGAGCTGGGAGTGGACAGAGATGGAGGGAGGGAAGGAGAGGAAGGAACAGTGAACGGGCAATTGCCATGGAGTGTGATGAGTCTGAGGATTATGGTAAGTATGGGGCACTCTGAAAGCACCAGAGAGGGATGCCTTATCTAACCTCAGGGGTTCGGAAGTGACAAACTAAACCCTGAAGTGTAGGTATTGCACCTCCCCCATGAGGACTGAGGGAGTCAGAGGAAACCTAGGCAGGGGGCTAAGGGCATGAAAGGAAATCTTGACTGGCATGTAAGAATTTTAAAGGCAGAGGAACAGTTATTAATTACTTAAAATTTTCTGCTGATTTATTTTGTTCTGATTCTGATTTCGTGTGATTTTAGCTCATATCTTAAAAATCTAACAAAATTGCCTCGAACCAAAAGAGTATACTGGGAAGTTTTTTTTTTTTTTTTGAGAAAGTAGGATTTATTCAGAGGACAGATAAGCTCCTGGAATGGGAGGGGACCCTAGGGGGTTGCCCGGGAGTAATATATTTTTAAAGTAATATTTTCAGAAGTAATTATAATTCCTAAAGTGTTTGCAAGTGAAGCATCATTTTCTTAATGAGTTAGGGCAGGTTCCTAAGAGCTTTTAAAAAGGGAGTGCTCTCAGGAGGAGGGAAGGGGGAAGTAGGTTAGAGTGGAGCAAAAAGATAAACAGGAGAGTAGTCCTAAGGCCACTCTGGTGCATGAATTGCATCAGAGATGTGGTCCCACCTTGAAGCAAGAAATCTGGCTGGTGTTAGGAAGGAGGGAAGGGAAGATTACCTCCCAGATGCCGTGGCTTCCACAGAGCAGAGGGAAATTTTAAAGAGAAGGAGGAACTTGTGAGTCTTGTCAAGCAGTCTTACCTGCCTGCACTCAGAGCATCTTGGGTGGGTGCAGCAGAGAGCGATAGTTGGTACAGAAATGGGTGGAGAACCAGGACCTTACAAATCTTATTTTTTACATTTTGGAGATTTTGAGTCCCAACAAAAAATGCTTGTGCAAATGTCTATTATACCTACATGTATTATGAAACTTCATTGGTTTTGTTGGATTTAGAACAGTAAGTAATCTAGAGAGAAGTTGTATGCTATACATTTAGCCCATATCTTATCTGTATGACATGATGAATTCAGTTCTGGTGAGACTAGAGTCTTTCCTATCCAGCTTTATAATATACTATAATCCTGTCAAAATAGTCATTAGTCATTGGACTGGAAAGGAAAAGTCACACTGTAAACTGTTTTACAACTGCTGTCATTTTTTTTTAAAGACAATGCCTAAGTTCATTTCCTTTAGTTTTATTTTTCTTTTCTTTTTTCCTCTTTTCCTCTTTTTTTTCATTTCATTCTTTTTCTCTTCCTCTTCTCTTCCTCCATCCCTTCCTTCCTTCATTTCTTTCTGTCTTTTTTTTCAATCTTCTCAGTTTATGAACTGCCTATCATGAGATAACCAGTTAAACCTGAAAACTCAGAAGAAACAAATTAGTTCAAGAAAATAAATGTGCTTTTTTCATTTTTCATTCAACTAAAACTTTGTGAACCATTTTATGATTGTGGTCTGTTTTGAATGTTAATTTTGGGCAGTCACTTTCAAAGGATCCCCCAGTAAATTGCATAACATTTATTTGTGTCTTTTTATCATTAAACTTTGATGAATTTATAGATTGTTCTTTGAAATTATACTATCGAGAAAAGAAGTTCCTTATAAAATCTTACCGCTTATGGAAAAAGATTTTCTAAAGCCATTTTACCTAGCAAAGTTACCTATTTTTGTATGGAGTCCACTTGTCATCAAAACAAAATTAATATTGTATTCTCCTTTGGACAAGGACACATTAAACATTTAGTGCTGTGGGTACATCTTTCAGCAATGCAGAACCATAAGCTCTTAGTTGCATATACTTCTTAGGACATAAGGTGACTTTTACAAAGTGCTGAGCTAATGTTTGAAATGAAATGCTCACACTACGTATTGTACCGTGAAAAGATTATAGGTTAGCTTTGATCATTGTAAATCTTTATGCTACAAGCAGTGGCTCCATTAATGATGACATGAAACACTGACCTTACTATTATTGTGATTACTTTGAATTTTTTATATCTGTTATGTAATGTAGCATCCAACATATTAACCATAAGGGTAATTTGGTAATTGGCTCACTCAGTTGTTGAGTGGGTGCCATGTCCATCCCTAGGTGTTTGGTGTACACACATTAACACAAATTGCACTAATCAGAAAACATAGATGAAGTGGTCCATTGTCTTCCTTTTGATTCATTAGCCCTATAAGAAGTATTTTGATAAAAACATTGAACACATTTGCATTCACTTTTCAAATAGCTTAAATAACTGTATTTATTTTTAATTCCCCAAAATGAATCAAACCCATCTCTTTCATTGAATTTTTTAAAAAAATAAGAGTTAGTGTTTATCAAATGCAGGTCCCATGCATTTTACATGCTTTCTTTAATTCAGTCTTAAAACAACCCTATGAAAGAGGTGCTTTTTAAAAAATGGAAATAAAACTTAGGTACTGTAATATCTGTCATTTGAAAGCATTCAGTGGTTTTTAGTACATTCACAAGGTTGTGAAGCCGTCAACTCTATCTAATTCCAGAACATTTTAATCATCCCTAAAAGGAACCCCACGCTCCTGAGTGGTCACTCCCATTCCCCTTTCTGCCAGCTACTGGAAAACACTGATGTATTTTCTGCCTCTATGGATTTGCCTATCCTGGAAATGTCATATAAATGGAATTATAATATATGGTCTATTGTAATTGACTTTTTACACTTATCACAATATTTTTAAGATTCATCCACATCACTACACATATTAATACTTTTTTTTAGTGGTTGAATAATATTTCATTGTGTGGAATACCACATTTTGTCTATTCCTTCATCAGTTGATGGACAGTTGAGTTGTTTCTATTTTTGGCTATTTTAAATAATGCTGCTATGAATATTTGTATGCAAGTTTTTGTGTGGACACGTACAGGGGGGCCCCCACAAAACTGGAATTTACTTATTAAAAATCATGTATTTATTCTTACATGTTTAAACTGCAGTCACCTTCAAAGTATGATCCATTTGATGCAATACACCTATCGAGATACTTTTTCCACTGCTCAGAACAGTTTTTGAACTCATCAATTTGAATGCCTAAAGTGCTTCTGCTGTTTTTGTTTCCTATCTTCCACATCAGCAAACTGTTGCCTTTTGAGGACTTTTTTCATCCAGGGAAACAAACAAAAAAGTCACTCAGGGCGAGATCAGGTGAATAGGGAAGGTAATGCCTGGGGGTAATGCTGTTTTTTGGGGTTTTTTTGAGTTGGAGTCTCACTCTGTCACCCAGACTGGAGTGCGTTCCCGGCCACTGCAGCCTCGACCTGCTGGGCTCCAGCGATCCTTCTGCCTTAACCTTCCAAGTAGCTGGAATTACAGGTGCACGCTACCACGCCCAGCTAATTTTTTGATTTATTGTAGAGATGAGGTCTCGTCAAGTTGCCCAGGCGGGTCTTGAACCCGCGGGCTCAGGCAATCCACTCACCTCAGCCTCCCAAAGCGCAGGAATACAGTCTGAGCCACCGAGCCCGGCGGTTATGCTGTTTTAAGTTAAAAACTTCTGAACAGTCAGCGTGGTACAGGCAGGCTGTTTGTGTAAATCACCCATCATGAAATGGACAAATGCATTGAGAGAATCTCCAAAAAAAAATTCACGAAACTGAACACAGCCTCACACAACACTAGCTGGTACACTGATGCTAATGGGTTCCTAGAACACTTACTTTGTGGGGAAAGTCTGTACTACAAGAGGCCCGTCCTCCAAAAGATAATTCTGGGTTTTTGGGGGCGGGTCTCCCCTCATACTTTCATTTCTCTTAAGTAAATGTCTAGTAGTAAAATTACTGAGTCACATAACTCTACATACAACTTTTTGAGGAACTGCCAATCTCTTCCAAGTGACTGCACCATTTTACATTCTCACCAGCAATCTGTGAAAGTTTAAATTTTCTACATTTTTGGCGCTGTTCTTTTTTATTATAGCCATCTTAGGGGGTATGATGTGATATTTCATTGTGGTTTTGATTTCCCTAATGTGAGCATCTATTCCTGTGTTTATTGGTCATTTTTGTATCTTCTTTGAAGAAATGTTCTTTCAAATTATTTACTTATTTTTATATTGGGTTATTTTATGTTTTAGTTATAGCAGTTCTTTATATATTTTGGATACTAGACTCTGAGATGTACGATTTATGAGTGTTTCCTTCCATTATGTGGATTGTCTTTGTACTTTCTCAATAGTGTCCTTTGATGCCCAAAAGCTTTTAATTTTGATGAAGTCCAATTTGTCTAATTTTTTTTTATTGTTGCTTGTTCTTGTGGTGTCATATCTAAGAAATCATTGTTAAATATGAGGTCATAAAGATTTGCCTCTGTATTTTCTTCTAAGAGTTTTACAGTTCTAGTTAATACTTTTAGATATTTGATCCAATTTGTGTTATTTTTTGTACCTTTGGTGAGGGAGGGGGACAACTTTCTTCTTTTATATCTGGATATCTAGTTGTCCTAGCACTTTTGTTGAAAAGACTGTCATTTTTCCCACTGAATTTCATTGACACCTTCCCTGCAATATTAATTACTGTCATCTTCTTAAACAAACTGTCATGAACTTTCTCGTGCTTTTTTCAAGTTTTTCCTTTTTTTATTATTACTTTTATCATCTCTTACACAAAACATTGTTTTACCAAGAATGAAAGTTAGGAAATATCACCTTACTCATAGCTTGTATATAATAGTTTTCCTTTCACAGTTGTGTCAGCTTGTCAAGGAGTTGAGATAAAATCAAACTTCTAGAAAATAATGTAAAAAAAATAAATAATTTAAAAAGTATCTATATTTTGTGGAGCATTTATATAATGCTATTTAAATTATATATATGTATAGGAAAATGGTCATATCAAAGGCAGGTTCCATGAAGGTTTTCCCAATATATAAAGATGTTCAAAATCACAGACTAATAAGGATTGAACACCATTTATTATATAAAAGCCTAAGTGTTGAATACCTGCCATATGTTATAGGCAATGTACTGCCATCACTGGTGCTAGAAAAACTAACATAGTTCCTCTCCTCAAGAGATTTATCTGGGAATGGAGAAAGATCAGCAAACAAATGCTTATCCAAGCCCTATGGTAGGGGCATAAGTGTTATAAGAGAATAGGAAACAACTAATTTTGCCCCCATGAATCACTTAGAAGGTGACCCTCATTTCAGTAGGTTGTAAAAATAAAATGAAACTCTCCTAGAAGACAAGGGGCAAATGAATTTCCAGCCTAGTGGATGGTATATACAAGATGGAGAAGCATGAGAAGAGAACCCTCTGTATTGAAGAAAGGATCTGTAATTTGGTGTAACTGGATGCTAGACTGTAGATGGGGAATATGCTGACAACTGAGGACTGAAGGGTAGGTTAAGATCAAATTATAAACTGGGCTAAAGGGTGTGGATTATCTAGGCCTTGATTATCCAGGCCACTGGAAGTCACAGGACTTTTAAATAGTAAATGATTCTGTGCTTACCATAGTGTGTATGTTATTGCAAGGACCTGCTTCTAACCCTGAGCTATTATAAGTACAACATAGTGATTTAAAGAGAACAAAAATCAAAAAACGTGGGCTCTAGAGACTTATAAAATCAAATCAAATTTAGACTTCCTAACTATGGGTATAATTTTATGTAGGTTCTAGAACCTCTCTGAACCTCAGTTTCTTTATCTGTAAACCTTAAATATTTGTTGTGAGAATTAAATGAGATAATACTATATAGGTGAAATTTTTAGCATAATTCCTAGAACATATTTTCTGTTCAATATAGGATAGTTATATAAACATGGCTCTGAAGGCAGAGACTGCCTTGTCTTTCCAGTGCCAAATGCAGTGAGTTGGCCTTCAGTTAATATTTTGTAATGACATAATGAGGTTAAGTGTCAGGTCAGTACCATTTGGAAATATAGGTCTAGAGCTTAAAGGTGAGACTGAATGTGGTAACTGCTGTCTTTAATCAGGATATCATCTAAATAGAAATGGGAAATGAAACTTTTTGACAGTTATAGATTAGAATACAGAGCAAATAATAAAATATTGCTCAAGAGGGAATATAAAGAGAAAAGCAACTTTTAGTAGAGCAGTGTTTTGTGTTTTTGTTTTTGAAGGGAGAACACACAACCTTTGTAAAAAAAAAAAAAAAAACAACTTTGCACCATTTTTCAAGGAAAATATACACCTATATTGAATGTTTTACCTGCAACTTTAAGGAATCACGGACACTATAAACTCATCCTAAGAATTCCTGATTTAGTAAATGAGAGAATAATAAATAATGAGTCTTGGAAGGAGAAAGGTAAAATTTTCCATACTGGAATATATATAACTTAAAGTTTTTCTATGGCGAATATTTAAGAACCCAGGATCATTGTTGACAGTGAGGAATAGGAAATCAAGGGCTACAATGGTTCAGAGTTTGGAGGGATAGCCTTGTTTATCCATATAACTGAGTTCAAACTAAATATCTGGTAACCTTAAATTGGGCAAGAAAAATCCTCTTGCAGTGTTGACAACTTTATAGTCAAATATTTCACAGATTTCCTCCAAGTACACCAGTCAAATACTGAGAGACATCAGACAAAGCATTTGTTATCCATATCGTTTTTCAAAGTTGTGTTTCTCATCACCAATAAAGTGGCAATTCTAAAGAATTATCAGGGAATGCTTTTTTCTATTTCTGGAGTTTATAAGAAAACCCTATTTAGATATAGCATTATATCAATATAGTGGTAGAAAAATCTTCCTAAAATGCACCTGCTTCTTTCTCGCTTTATGATTCCAAAATACTTTCCATATTTTATGGCCTCAATCTTTTGGCCTTTTTTTAAAAGACATAGAAAGAAAGGATAAAAAGCTTTAGAATTTTATTTCTATCTAGTTCCTATTGATGGAGTAAAGTTATTCTTATTGATTTATTGCATCCCACTCATCTCTTTGGTCCAGAATGCTTTAGTAATTAACCAGTTTAATCCATTATGAGAAGTACTAAAAAATTAATCTTATTTCAACTTGTAATAAAGTCATCATGGGGACTAAATTTGGATCTGACATTTGTTCTACCCTTTATATACATTTGGAGATGTGCAGTCAAACCTCACTGCTAGTGTTAATCTATATTTTCAACTGCTCCCCAGTATCACAACCTCAGCTCCACCTCAGACCATCAGATTCTCATTAAGAGCACACAACCTAGATCCCTCACATGTTCACTTCACAGCAGGGTTCCCGCTCCTGTGAGAATCTAATGCCTCCACTGATTCTGACAGGAGATGGAGCTCAGGCAGTAATGCTAGTGATGAGGAGCAGCTGTAAATACAGAGGAAGCTTCACTCACTCGCCCAACACTCACCTCCTGCTGTGTGGCTGGTTTCCTAATAGGCCAGGGACTGGGACCCCCAGGGGTGGGGATACCTAATTTAAGGAACACATCATGCTTATTTATGCCAGTCTTCCTTTAAACATGCTATTCCCTTTACCTGAATTATCTTCCCTGTTCTTACTTTTCAGGTAAACTCGTATTTCATCTTTCAGATTTTTTTTCTCAGGTGTTACTTCTTTGACGTTTCCATGACATCACCCCGTTCCCAA
Source organism: Tarsius wallacei (assembly GCA_963574415.1). Lineage (NCBI taxonomy): Eukaryota > Metazoa > Chordata > Mammalia > Primates > Tarsiidae > Tarsius > Tarsius wallacei. The sequence continues at coordinate 2,438 of CAUYQG010247308.1, read as the reverse complement.
GGAAATAAAGGTCTTTCTTCTCTGTGCACTGTGATTATTTTCATGCTGACTCCTCAACTAGATTGAGTTTTTTGCAGAAAGGAAAAACATATCTATTTCATCTTTATTTTCTTAATATTTAATATTTCCTAGGACACAGTCGGTTTGTAATAAATGATAGTACAATTATTGAAATGCACAAGAACACACACAAACCTGCCTCTAGCCTATCCTTCCACACCCTACTTTAGCTCCCTAGATCCCTAGAGCTGAGGTTGTGATGCTGGGGAGCGGTTGCAAATACAGATTAACACTAGCAGTGAGGTTTGACTGCACATCCCTAACCCTCTGTCTGTAGAACAGTTGTCTTCTACAAAACTGGTCCCTTATGCCAAAAATGTTGAGGACCACTGCTTTAAATGATGAGTATTGTTATGGAATGAGTATTGTTATGGATGAGAGAATAAATGAGCTGCCAAATATGCCACAATTCATGAACAAATTTCATTCAGTTTGTAGGTTGCAGCTTGAAAGTCATGGCTGATTGATGAGATTTCTGAAGCAATATCCTTGTTCCATGTGAAAGCTTGGCTGTGATTAATTTGTGATGTCTCCCTTGGACTTGTGATTGAGACACAGACATGTTTTTTTGTTGTTGTTATTCTTTTTAACAACATTTTTACTTATCCTGGGGAAAGAATTGTCAGATGAAACTGGAAATATGAGCTGGGAGCAGAGCATAAAATAAAGGGTTATACAAAGCGTGGCAAAACCCCTCAGTGTCTTTAAGGTCCATGGATTTTCACTGAGTAGTTACCAATGAGTGTCTTGTTACACAAATGATATTTGGTAAAATCACTCATAGAAATTTGGAAATGAATGGGAAAAGGTAAGAACAGTAGAGAGGTTATTATAATACAAAAATAAAGATCTGACTAAAGATATACTAATAAGGAAGGAGAGAACAGAATCAAGTTGACAAGTATTCCATGGGTAAAAATAAATAATATTTGATAATCAACTGATGTGGAGGGTGAAGTTTTCTAGGATAACTTCCATGTTTATTTCCTGATAATTGGGCAGATAAAGATGCCATAATGAGATAGGGAATTCGGGATTATTTGTGTGTGTGTGGGAGGGTGAATTTGGTGTTGGACATACTGAGTATAAATTACCTGCTAAAGATGAAAATAAAGATATCCAATGGATAATTAGAAAATGATTCTGAAGGCTAAGGAGAAAAGAGTCAGAAATAGACACTTGGCTTAATTAGCATAAAGCTGAAATTAATTGTAATTTGCACAACAGGTGCACTAAAAAAGCCAATTGATCATCCAGACAAGTATTTACACAGTGGCTTCATCTTGCATTCACTACAACACATCCGTTTTGTTTCTAGCTTTAGAGAACAGGAAAATTTGTTATTGCTTCATAGATTTTCAGACTCTTAGAAATAAGTCATCTCTATATATCAGACAATTGCATTGTCTTTTCAGGGAATATTTTTCTCTATTTAAAAAAGTCTCTACTGTAAGCATATAACTTTTAAAAAATTACACAGTGAGCACTGCTTTCTAGGATTGTGCTTAAAACATAAAAATAATGATAAAAAAATGAGTCAGTGGTTTTCAGTACTTTTTAAGACAAAGTTGTAAGAGATAAAAACGGACTATTCCGGCTGAATCAAGGCTGTGACTACCCAGTGTAGCAACCAAGTGGTCTTCTTGGAACATTCAGGTCTCAGCAAAACTTGCTTTGAAAACATCTAATGGAGACCTTATCCCCACCCTACTGCTAAGAACACCATTATTGTTACCCAAGTGCTCAGGTCTTTAATCTTTAGTGTTTCTCCTACAGAGTTGTGCTGGAACTGGCTTGGACCAACTTGTAAGAGTCAATTATGCATATTTCTTCCCAACTTTATGTTCAGTTATGTCATGCTAGTAACTTGAAATTGGCCATCGGGAGTATATTTTACTACAGAAATCACAAGTGCTTTCTCTTCTCTCCCGCTGCAGAGCTGCTGAACATTTACCAACATCTGCACCCATCCACCCCCTCTCTGTCTCTCTCCAATTTAGCAAATCTGTATCTCTGTGCTCCTGATTTGATCATATGTTTTCTTTAGATCCTTTTTTTTCCTTAGATAGTACTACCACTAGTTAGACTACAATGCCGTCCTATTCTTTCCGTGTTTGGCTTGGGAGATGTTCTGTCTCTTCATAGTTCTGCAGATTTCCTGCATTTGGGGCGGGGGGGGGGGGGGGGGGGGGGGGGGGGAAAAATTAAAAAAAAATTTTTAAGGCAGTTTAATTTTTTAAATAAAAACCACAAAACCGACCCCGTCGCCCCCCCCGGGTCGCCCACTGGTCCCACTGGGCCCCCGCCTCCTGCAAACACGCACAGGGCCCCACACCACTCTCCCCCTTTTCCCCCCCCCCCCCCCCCCCCCCCCCCCC
>CAUYQG010247307.1:0-14288 GCA_963574415.1 Tarsius wallacei | reverse complement strand
TTTCCATCCATTCCCTAATCCCTGTTGTATTCTGTGGCCAGTCATTGTTGACTTCCATTGTTTGGGCTCTAAGTTCTGATTTTTTTCAGGTGTTTTATCTTTGTTGCACTGGGAATTACCTGTGTTCTTCTGTTGATTTTTTTTTCATTTGTGACAGATCTCTCTTTTCTTTTTAGTTCTGTTATTCAATGGCAGTGGTAGAGGCTTTCATTTCTGATATTTGCTCAGCCCCTTAGTCTTCCCTAATTAGAGCTTTGGATTTGTTCTGTTTTTAAATAGTGCTGTGGGTGGGAAGCTTCACTGTCTCTTGTGGTCTTGAGAGTTGAATAAGGTGGAGGGTGGTGTGCTAGGATTCAGAAATACTGATCTCTTTGGAGGTCTTCCTCATCCTTTTCTGGCCACACCTTTTGTTCTGCTGCCGAATCAAGGTGGGTGTGGGGTACTTGAGACTGAACTCGCCCAGTCGCTCTGGAGTTGGTGCTTTCAGGATTTTCCCTCTGGGTCATGATCAACCCCTGAGTAGTTAATTTGCCAGTCATAGAGATCTGGTTGGGTCTGTCACTCTGTGGTGAGCAAGCAGTAAGTAGCTCTTTCCTGCCCAGTTTCCAAGATGGTGGAAGGATGCCTCTTTTGTCTTCTCCAGTGGGTCTCTGTCTCTGGGTTCCCTCACTGTGCTGCTTCTTCAGCCCATACTGCCACTGTCCAGCTCAGGTACTGCAGTGGTGAGGCAGAGCCTGGAGCTGGCAATATCTCCTTGGAACTTCTTCCCAAGAAGAGTTTTGTTGATTTTTAAAAAATGACACTCAGCTTCTGCACCTCGGGAAGCACTAGGGACCAAGTAGAGCAGCTGCAGCATCAGCTGCTTCACAAGAAGAGCCCTGGCCCCTTGTCCCCATGTCCCTACTCAGTCAGCCACTCATGCACTCCCTTACTCACTGACATGTATGCAAAATTTTGCATACACTCACTCACCCACACTGGAACTTGCTTAGTCCAGCTGGCTCCATTGCCATCTTCCTGAGAATCAAAATGGTTTTCTAAAGTCATAATCATATAAGAAGTGCAGGATAAAATAAAATTCCTTGGATTAGGCTTAAGTAGTTGACATATTTACTTAGCACATTAATGTTTAAAATAGAAAGAAACATGTTTGAAATGACTGGCATTCTTACGTGAAATTTGCTTTTTTACTCAAAACATGTGGGTGCTCATGTTCATTCCTATTATTTTCCTCTTTTCTTCCTTCTGCCTTATTTAGATCTTTTGAAGCTTTTTCAAATAAAGTGATTAGAGTGAATTCACCACTGATATAGAAATTTTCACAGGGCTTAACTTCATGGGTTGAGCCCTGTAACTGCCCAATAAACCAGCTGTGGAAGACAAACATATTTTACTCATAAGAAAGCTAATTTCTAAACTTTGGAAACTATTATCATGCATTAATTACCTTGTTCAAGCATCTGTGACATAATTCTACAACTAAATTATACTTTTGTCGCAAAGTCTTGCTACATGTAAGAATATGCGTATCAGGAAGAGGCAAATTGAAAACCTGAGTTTGGGAAATGCAGACAATTTTTTCAGATAATCTTGGCCAACATTCATTATGATTAATCCTCCCTCTTCATTCTTTCTGATAATGTTTTCTTTCAAATAATATGTGCAGATCAACTCTCTCTTTTGATCACAGTTAATGAGTAATTAGACAGCTTTATATCTCAGTTTATCCATATCTGAATGAGAAGCCTTACAAAATAGTCTTAGGTTAAGGAAAAAAAAAACAGCCTTGGATGCTTAAAACCACAGTTGTACTCTAAAATGTATTTAGGAATTGTTAATAACCAACACTGTGACTTTAATTCTATCTCTTATATATATTTCTGTGTGTTATTAATTTTTTGGGTAACTACCTAGAAGTCAGATAGTTGGATCACAAATTGAGTTAATATTTAACATGGCAAGATACTACCTAAGGGAGAATTTGTGACCCATTTTTTCTGGTATAATTTCAATGACCTGAAGTGGGGGGCAGCTGTGCTTCTATTTCACATGTTTTCAAAGTGGTAGTGTATGTCAGTTCCCCATTTTGTTATTGTATTGTCAACAGGACCCAATGGGAAGCTGAACATACATACCCATTTGACCTTCAGCAGAGAGACTGCTTGCTTAAAAACAAAGAATTAAATGAGATATATTGTCTCATAATATAATGTCCTAAATGACCAGTATTTAATAGAAAATCACTTGTCATACCAAAAAACTAGGGAAGTAACAGCAGGAATAAAAAAATACAATCAACAAATTGAACGGGCACCAACACTGAGATGACTCAGATATTGCCCTAAGGCTAGTGACCTTTATGTATAATTTTATATAATATTATATCTGCTATTGTATATCTAGTATTAATGTAGATTCTTTAAAGTTATTTTTATTTTATACTAGCCAATCCTTACTACTTGAGTCTCCAGGTTCAGTTAATAATTCAATATATTACATATTTTCTATTTAAAAGACTGTTATTTCTCCCCTCTGACTACATCCTGAATATTATGGAAATGACAAATGGTTGTGTTTTAGGGAGCTTTTCTGAGTGCTGAGCTTCAGCTACCCTCATGACCATAGCCATGGCCATTGTTTCTTGAAGTTATTCAGAAAAGACAGGAGAAGAGGAGAATAAATGGCTAAGTGGCACCTGGGCTGGTAGTTGACAAATAGAGTTATTTGTTGTATTATTGAATATTTAGTTTTCACTGGAGTGATTGTAGAAGCAATTGAAGGAAAACTTTGTTACATGAGAGAAGTATATAGAAAGAGAAGATTATATATGCAAATATTGTGGTATAATATAGCTTTGATTCCTTTCATTGATATCAAGAAATTAAAGTGAAGGATTTGAGATATTTTGAATAATTTTATTTACCAGACAATATTTTCTTGATAGTGCTCCAAGAATAAGTGCAGTGGTGAACATGCCAAAGTTGCCTGGTAGACTGATGGAGCCTGGGCACAGGAATGATTAGAAGAGAGATACTTTCTACTGTGGCTGCTTCTGCTGCTGTTGTTTTCTGTCTCTCATCAGAGGATGCCCAAGTCAGGCCCATGTAAGAGTGTGAGGAAGATTATAGTTGGAGAGAAGGAAATAATTCTGTCCCATTTCTTCTATTGGAACTCTATCTGGCCTGCAATATCTGGATGTGATGGGTGAGTTGAGTGGTTCTTTCTACTTATCAACTGACTTGGGGAATGCAAACTAATTTTTCATGTTCCTGCTACAATAAGTTGAAACTCAGAAGATAATGCAGGCAGATATTCTAAGACCCAAAGGAAGAAGAAAATGAAGGAAAGCTTATTCTCTCAAGACAAGTCCTAAAATTTTTCCCTTTAAATGCATAGCAGGTGAAGAGATGCATAGTTAGGAAATGGTGAAAGGTAGAGAGGAGTAGGATGGTTGTCTTCCACTCTGGTTGGATATATCCTACTGATTACTCATGGATTGAGAGTGTTGGGATATTGATTGAAATGGCATGGTGAGATGGGAGTTTGAGGAGGATTGACACTTTAGCAATTCTGTATGAATGACCCCATTTTAGAAAGTTCCAGCTATGTTGCTAAAAAATGTGATTGGTGCCTCTTAATGTTAAATCATGCACAAAATGTACAACATTGGTGGTGGGCTTGAGGGAGGGAGCATGGCCATTTCTACACAGCTGCTCTTTCTTGAGTCACAGTGCTGCCCTTTCAGTGCGTGGTCATATCAGAAGAATCTAAGAAAGTCCTAAGGATGAAGACACAGGAAATGAGGGAACCTAGGAAATTTTCACACATGTATTCTTCAGAGATTCATATAACTTTGTTAAGGAGTCTGGGTATATGAGACTGCAGTGGGAGGTTTAGTTAAGATGGCCCTCTCTGTCTTTCTATTAATTTCTCTCTCTTTTGGATTAACTTCAAATTATATAGCAAGTCACCAAAGTAATAAGGGTTAAGCGTGTTAAGTTTGATGAGACTTTTAGTTTCAATTCTTAGCATGTTTGTTTATTAACATTTTTAGCTATTTTGTGAAGGATGAATGGGCAAGGCAAAGCCATAGTTCAGAACTAATGATAATGATAAAATTTTATATTGCCTTTTTTAAAAATTTATTTTTGGGTTTCCATTCTTAACTCTGTATATTGAATGAGAGAGAAAATATAGCCAACTGCTAAAGACTGTCTGCACAACTGGAACAGTGCATGGAAAGCAGGTTATAAATTTTACATTCTTGTGTAGAAAGTATGCAGTATTTTATCGCTCCTGTCAGGTAAGTTGTCTTTAACCAAATCAGTGGTTAGGGAAAACAATGGTTTTTGGTATTCCTGCATCCCAAACAGTCACAAGTTTCACTTCCACTGCAACCCTTGGTGAAAATGTAAGTTGTTATTCAAGCGAAAGAAAGTGCTCCATTTTGTTTTCTAACATAACTACCCGCATACAATTTGTGTCTACTGTATATGACGTTGTCCTCCCTCCTTCATAAACTCTAATGTTTTCACTAGACAGAAAGTCTCATTACTTCAGATATGCATAGGCAATAACAGTGACACCGCTAAAAATTGTTCTCAGATTTAATAGTGTGTTCATTTCTAAAAAGGTGTAAGGGGTTATGTATGTGTGTGTGTTTGTGTGTGTGTGTGTGTGTGTGTGTGTGTAAGTATTGTGGAATATGTAGGGATTCTTGTTTGAGGTTGGTGTGGCCCTGGATGATTTTCAGGAGAATCTGTCCCCTGGATGATATATAGAGAAAGTTGACACACATGATATACTTATTCCAAACATGGCAACAGTACAGCTTCAAAATAAAAGAAATATGCCTCAGGCAATAATGAAATTTTACTGCTGAGCATTGCTTTTGGATCTGGTAATGGATCAGGATACCTTAGAAATGGTCTCAATTTGGTTGAAAGTAGATACTGAAGGCAATAACCCATTTCAAAGAATCCATAGAACAAATGAACTCATTTCAAATATTCAAAAAATATTTTAGAGACATAGATCTCTAAGTAATAGTCTCTGCAATTCATCATTTGAATTGCAAAAACATTGAAGGTCAGCAGAGGGATTATTTGAGAAGAGTAAGTGAGCACAGAGGGAATGGATAGGGATGAATTTCTCTTGAGTAGGAGAACCAATGGGAATGTGTGTTGTTGGAAATTCTATTTCTTTCCACATTGACCGTATCATAAAGACATTAAAGCACAAATGGGAAGTATAACTGAGATAGTCTTATAGTACATAGTTCTTTTAGACACTATTTCAGAAGAGTCAAAGATGAGAGTTAGAGTCAACAGTGGGGCTAGGAGATCAGAGTAGGTACCTTTGACTTCACAAAGACAAAGGTACCTATCAGCTCAGAGACATGCAAACATGAATATATTACTTTAGTCTTTTATGCCAGGTCTCTAGGACATTCAATCCTATTATACAGTTGTGTTCAGTCTTTACCTGCCCATTTCAAAAACTCCTCTGAATTATCACTTCCTGCCTAAAGACAAACTTGAAGAGATGCAGCTGTTTTTTTCCTTTGTTCTCCAGGTGAGAGATCACTCTCTGCCTCATTACACTTTCTTATAATTGACTGCAGAATCCAGCTGAAGTTGAAACTCGTACCAGTCAAGAGACTGCCAGAGCTAAAAAAAAAAAAAAAAAAGAAGAAGAAGAAGAAAAAGAAAAAAGACCGTGGGAATTTTGTCCATAGCTAACTTCTTATCATAGATCAGATACACATAGATGGCTCAAGTATATTTACTAAAGACGTGTATATTCTAACAGTTTTGTGAGATGGGAAATTGACTCATGTTTTAGCTTATTAAAAGAAAAAAGGGCACGGGGAAGTTCAGTTTAAATGTCCCTCACTTGAGTCTTCCTTTCTCTCTCCATGTAAAGTAACTTTGCCAGAGGTGTGTTTCCAAATCCTTTTTCCTCTTTCTCTGTAGGATTTGTATAACATGACTCCCATTCTTATTGACTGCGACTGGTTTGTGGTCTCCTATCTCCTTCACACACTCTCTTTCATCTTCTGTCAGGTTCAGTTGGTTATTGGAAAGCTACACTATTGAGGACCAGTGTCAGAGAATGGAAAAGTGGGAAAATATATTAACAACAACCAGACTTTCAATCAAAGGCAGAGATAATCTAGAGCTGAGAGGAGGAAAAGAGAACAACTCTTGAATGTAAGCTTATCTCTCTTCTTTCCTCCCCTTCCGCCTTCCCCTCCCCTCCTCTCTCTTCCCCTCCCCTCCTCTTCTCTCCTCTCTCTCGGAATTGAGCAGTCATAAATTGAATTGTTAGTTTCTTCTCAAAAGATACAGAAAATGAGATTTCTGCTCTTTCAATATTTGCACCTTTTGAATGATCTCCTTTTTTCTGAAAGGTTTTAGTGTGTCCTCACAAATTGAATGTGGATTTGAAATGAAAGAATTTGAGGGTACCAATACATGTGTATGTGTGTTGGAAATATTTTGTTGTTGTTTTGTTTTGACCTGGTTTGGTTTATTTGAAATAAAGTATTTTCAATGTTCCGTTCCTAATAATTTGAAGAATAAAAAGCTAGAGAAGATGAAGATACTTTTTAAAGAAGGAAGAAAAAATGGAAAGAGGTTTATATTCTGTTGTGCATGAAAATCATCCAAAGATACAGTTAGCAGGTGAGGGGAGCTTATCCAGGGAGGGAGAGAAGGCTGAAAGTACTAGGTTGGACAATACCAAGTTCTTATGGAGAAATGATGAATGTTCTGCCATGAATTGTGGAGAATGGGCAGGTGTAAGAAGATCTACAGTTGTAGGTTGAGTCAGACAGAGAAGCCACCTTCAGTTATGATTTGTGCAGAGTGCTACTTAGAAAGGTACCATTAACCAGGCTCGGTGGCTCAGCCTGTAATCCCGTGCTTTGGGAGGCTGAGGTAAGTGGATTGCCTGAGCCCGCGGGTTCGGGACCCGCCTGGGCAACTTGGCGAGACCTCATCTCTACAATAAATCAAAAAATTAGCCTGGCGTGGTAGCGCGTGCCTGTAGTTCCAGCTACTTGAAAAGCTGAGGTGGAAGGATCGCTGGAGCCCAGCAGGTCGAGGTTGCGGTGGCCGGGGGCGGCCACTGCACTCCAGTCTGGGAGATGGAGTGAGACTCCAACTCAAAAAAAAAAAAAGAAAGGTACCTTTCACATGTACAGTATTACATAGTGAACTTTTCTGAATAGGGTAATGCTCTGCAACTACTTTTGTGGTGATTGAAGTCCTTAAGGAAAATCTGTCCCCAATAAGACCTTTAGTGCTTATCTTTATTCTAAGGAGATATGACCAAAGAGTGACAGACTTTCAATGGAGATACAACATTTCCTAAATTCTGCTAAGTAAAACTTCCTGATTTAGACAATACTGAGACATGGTTGGCACATTGCTCCCTATACTCAACAAGTATAATTCCTTTCCATCTTCATAGGGGCAACAAAGTTCCCTGAGTGGCTCTCTGTTGGGACCGAGACGTGGTTTTAGACAGGTTCCACATATGCTCAGGACATCTGAAAACTCCTGATTGGACATAGACCTAGCAGCTGAGAGTACATGAAATATCTACTGTTTTGTCCAACAGAAAATCACTAAGCACATTTTACTGTATGCCAGATAATATGTGAGTGATGCAAATATAGGAATATAACAGGAGAGGCAAAACTTTTTGTTTTCAAGAAGCTGATATGTTGTTAGTACAGATACATAATAGCTAATATATGAGGAGAATGTGAGTTATGTGCAATATCTATAAGTACTATTGAGAAACAATTAAATGCATTGAGGATTGGGCATTACTGCAGAGAGGAGGAGATGCGAAATTTCAAATTGGTTGGTCAGAGATACCTTCTCTGAGAAGGCAGTATTTGAGCAAAGTCTTCTATTTGACAAGGGGTAGAATCAATCTCCAATTTCTCAGTTCTCTAAGACTTTTCCTCTTTCTGTCAATGAAAGGAAATCTCAGTTTTTCCTATTGATTTTTTTTTTTGTATATCCACCTTCAACCCACCTTTATTCCATCTTGTTTCATGGGATTTTTGTGATGCAAATTCAGGGAAATGTTGATGCATTTTGGTTTGAGAGGTGATAGGAAAGGAAACATTTAAAGAGGCCATCAAGTTGTATAATATATTCCCAAGGCAAGATAATAGGAGTAAGGGGAATAAGAAAACCACAAGTGCTGTCATGATACTTTAAATAAAGGAGTTTTGTTTTTCCTGGGAGCTTTCCAAAAAACAGTAAGAAACTGAATACATTTTAAATTATTCGTTAGCCAGTACTGATTATCTTGACCATGGAGAATACAGTTCAGAGACTGAGACATGAATTTCTTGCCTTTAAAACTGTAGTTGCCTGTTAAACTGATAGTGACTGTGCACTGGAAGAATGAATCTAACACTGTCCTCTGCCAACCTAACGTCAGTACATGGCTATGGTGGCTGATGTTTGTGTTTCCTCATCCCTACTAGAAGAAATAGAGAATGGCCCAGCACAAGACAAGATAGTGGTAGGAGATGAGGGAGGGATGAATTGGATAGACAGATGCAGTTAAGCTCTCTGGTGACAAAACTTACCAGGTTTGCAGTGTCCACAGGAGACTGGGGCTTTCTCTTATGATTTATTGTAAACCCCATGGGAAATGTGGGGGGCCGGGGGGACGTGGTGTTTCTTCATTTTTGGTAAGCTGCACATAGAAAATACAGGCATAAAGTGATCAGTGGACCTTAAGGTATTCAGTTGAGAAGAGGAATTTTGTGGCCAATAATGCTGAGGAGAGTTGAAGTTTTTTTTAGAAATACTAGTACTTTTTGGGAGAATCTTGGGCTTCCTGCAGTGATAAATATAGGCTGCATAGTTTTCATATTAAGAAAGATTTCGAGGCTTTCAGACATTAAGATGATTTCCTTTACTCTAGTCTTCATTGTTTTAATACAATCTTATAGACTAGGTATAATATTTCTCAAAGTTTCTCACCTTCCAATTAAAAAAAAAACTTTCAGTTCAAAACTTCAGATGAATTCTGAAACAAACTCCAATTTAAGACTGTGAATCTTTTTGCTTGAACTTCCTTCTAACCTCTTCATGCCAATGACACACACACATACACACACACACACACACACACACACACACACACACTATTTTTTACATGTTAAATCATGCACAATAATACAGCTTCTTTTTAGTGCATACTTCTATGAGTTTAAAGGAACGTGAAATTTGTATAACAATAAAAAATCCAAAAAACTTTTTTTTGACAAAAAATAAAAATCCTGCCAGATCAGTTGGAGTCAATACTTAAGTTCCCAGACTTTAGAATCCATTCACCATACTTACTTGTTTTTCTATATTTTGTTGTACCAGTTTCAGTGTTTCCAGGGAAATACAAGCACATAGCAGCATGTGTCTTAGATTAAAAAAAAAATTTAAAAACATGCTCAAAAACACTTGCTTCAGAAAAACACTCAGAAAGCCATGTGCTAAGAGAAATGTAAGGGCATCCTTAGGCCACAGGCTCATATCTATCTTGTAGATCACTTCTGGTAAGTAAAATGGACTCCTTTGTATCTCAGAGAAAATAAATTTTTACTATCTCCATTCCATCCATCTTAGATTATTTTTCCTCTTTTTGCTTTCAGGAGTTTGTGTGTTTTCACTGCTTATTCTGCTTCTAGAATCGGGGAATACATCTCAGGCAGAGGGCCTCACATCTTTGAGTAATAAGATTTCAGTTGAGTGATCGAGTGCATTTTGTGCTTAAGTAATGGATCTGGATACTGCAAACTGCTCATTAATACTTTATTATAATAATGAGAAAGAAGTATGAAAAAAAACATGCAAGGATACTTCTTTCTTGAGGAACAGACCCTCCCTCCCCCAAAAAAGGCTTCGTGATTCTCAGTTCTGAAAAAACTGCCTTGCAAAACCTGTGACACATGAGGGGATTAACACTCAAGATGAATGGATGAAGAAAGACAGTGGAGTGGGTGTTGCATAGGTTATTTGGACAAATGTCAGTGGCTACTAAAAGCCTGAAAACAAGGAGTGGTTGTCTCAAAAGTGCATGAGTGGACGTACAGTCAGGGCTTTCTTTCTTAGATATGTGTGCGGTGCTCTAACTCCAAGGAATGGTAATCATGTGTAATATAATGTGATTGCCATCTTTGTGAGTGGAGTAATGTATGGCATGTACATCATCGATGGTGGCACTGTGAGTGCATCGGGAGTGTTTCGTTGTACACAGAGGGAAGCTTTCTCTAGTGTGCAGGTATTCCACCCCTTCTATCACCTCGTGCTGGACTCCCTCAAGGGAACTCTCTTGCATGCCTTTTTAGAGGCAAGTCCTAGGAACTGAAGGTCCCATGAAAAAACTCCCATGGTTCTTCTGTGATTCATATCCCTTTTCCCAAATGGCTTGATGGAAATAGGAGCAATATTTCAGTGTGATTGAAGTGTTCTTCACTGCCTATATCCAATTTTTTTTATTTTTGTAGAAATGCTTCCCTATGCTAACCCCCACATCTTTTAACTTGTTCTTTTCTACAGTTGCTTTCACTATTTTCCAGGTTTTTTCCTTTAGATATATTCAAACTACCTCTTGCTTTGAAGTTATCTACCCTCCTGAAACTAAAATATATTGACTCTCACGTAGCAAATCTTCTCTTTCTTCATTGGCTTAAAAGATCATCACTCTTTTGAAAATACCTTTTTATCCTCTATAAGTAATCAATGTATTAGTGTGCATGTATAGTATCCAGAAAATTTTACTCATTTATATGATTTTATTTTGTTACTTTTAAAAAGTTACATATCTTTTGTGTGTGTGCAGAACAGAGTTGAAGGTGGTAAGCACCATAGGCTTGAGTGCTATGTCGTGGACTGAAAAGGTGTTTGAGGAGAAAGACACACATTTAAATTCTTTCTGTTGGACAAAAGAGATAAGGTGGTGCCTCTCTCCTTTAATTCTGATCAGAAAGTTGAGTTGGAAATGGTTGTTTGTGATATTTTGTCTGCATTCATAAGCCATATGAATCACCTTACTTTAATCCTTTGTGAAAATGTACTTACCAAGAGGAGAAATGTCTCTCTTATTTCTTACCATCATGGCCACTCTACACATGTTTACTGATCACAGTGTTTTAATTGTGAATAGATTTTTTGTTATTCTGCTTTCATTTATTCTTGACTGCTTTATTTTTAAATATGTGTTTTGGGAGGGTACTAAGTTGTTTGCATGTTTTATGTATTGGTTTAAGTGAAAATTTTAATCTGTTTTATTTTCATTGGTTGTTTGGTTGTTGATTTGTCTGATCTTTAAAGCAACTGGAATATAAAATAGCCCCATGTCCTAAGACCCTGTCTAAATTCCAGAGCGTCTCAGAGACAGAATTCTGTTCTTGGGACAATGATCCTGAAAAAAAGAAAGCATTTAAATAATTAATAGGACCTCCCCATTTTGGTGGAGAGTACTTTAGATTCTGAAAACTACATATAATTTTGTATGCCCCACCATAATCGTGATACAGGAGAGTTGCATTGCTCCTAAAATTACCTCATGCTGTCCTTTGGGTAGTAAATCCTCACCCCAACCCAGCCCCTGGCAACCACTGTTCTGTTTTCTCCCTTTATAGTTTTTCTTTTCCAGATTGTCATATAAATGAAATCACACAATATGCTACTCTTTGGTCTGGCTCCTTTCACTTAACAAAATGCGTTCAAAATTCATCTATGCTTTTGGTGAACCAATATTATTTTTCTTTTTATTGCCAAGAAGTATTGTAGTCACATGTTAAGGAAATATGGGTGGTTCCCAGTTGTTGGTAATTTAGCATAAACTGCTGTAAACTTTGCATTCAGAAATATGTGTGAAGACAAGTTTCATTTCACTTGTATAAATAGCTAGAGTGTTATTGCTAGGTCTGTGAAAAGTTGATGTTTAAATTGATAAGAAACTTTAAAACTGATTTTTCAGAAGTGCTTTACTATTTTGTGTATCTATAAACAGCGCATCAAAGAACCTGTTGTCCAAATCATCATCAATGCTTGCTATTGACAAATATTTTTCACCATTCTCTATGCTTTATAGATTTATCACATTTTGGTTTAAAATTAAATTTTTATTGACTAATGATGTTAAGGTTGAGCATCTTTTCATGTATTTACAGATCATTCACAATTTTCTATGATAAAGTGACTAGTGAGATATCTTTCCATTTTATTGATTTTAAATTTTCTTACTGTGAGGTTTTTATATATTCTGATTATAATTGCTTTGACAGAAATGTGATTTGTATATATTTCCCCTCAGTGTGTATTATTGATTGAATTAACTGTGGCTTTGACAGAGAAAATATTTTCAATATTAATAGTGATTTATGTTTCTATATGAATTTCTGTATTGTCATTTCCGGGTCTGAGAAGAATGATGTTGGCAATTTAACAAATATTGCGTTGAATCTGTAGATTACTTTTGGTATGATGGGCATCCTAACAATATTGATTCTTCCTATCCATGAGCATGGAATGTTTTTCCATTTGTTTGTGTCTTCTTGGATTTCTTTGAGCAGTGTTTTGTAGTTTTCTTTGTGAGGGTCTTTCACTTCACTGGTTAGGAAGATGCCGGGATATTTCATTTTTTTTGGCTGTTGTGAATGGGACTGTGCTTTTTATTTGCTTCTCTGCCTGCTTGTTGTTGCTGTATAAGGATGTGACTGGTTTTTTGCACATTTATTTTGTACCCTGAGACTCAGTCAAAGACTTTTATCAGTGAAAGCTTGTTTATGACAGATCCTCTTGTGGTTTTGAGGTATTGGATCATATAGTCAGCAAGGAGGGATAACTTAACTTCCTCTTTTCCTATTTGGATACCCCTGATTTCCTTCTCTTGTCTAATTGTCCAAGATAGGACTTCCAACACAATGTTGAACAAGGGGGGTGAGAGTGGGCAGCTTTGTCTTGTTTCAGTTTTCAGGGGAAATGTTTGCAGTTTCTGTCCATTTTGAAATTTGTTAGCTGTGGATTTATGGTAAATGGCACTTACTATTTTGAGGCATGTTCCTTCTATACCTAGGTGTTTGAGGGTTTTTATAAAGAAGGGATGCTGGATTTTTCTTTTCTTCACTTTTTTAATTTTAAAGATGTGGGGTACAATTCAGGGTTAGGAATACAAAGGTTGATTATGCAGGTACCCTTGTTAATGTGGTGTGCCCCTCCCCCCTAGCAGTTTCCTTCGACTGCCAATTCCATGCCCCCTCCCCTGGCAGTTTCCCACTACTGCCAATCCCTTTCTTATAGTATTATCATAATTGTTCAAGGTCCACTTAAGAGTGAGTACACATGGTACTCTGTTCATTGTTTCTGTGATAGATCACTGAGTATGGTCAAATCTAAATCCATGCAAGTTGCTGCAAAGTTCATACGTTTTTCTTTCTTTATTTCTGCGTAATAGTCCATAGTGTCCACATTTTTTATCCATTCCAAATTCCGTGGTCAGCATGGTTGGTTCCACATTATTGCTATTGTGAACAAACATGCGTGTGTAGGCATCTTTTTTGTAGAATGATTTGAGTTCCTCTGGGTATATTCCCAATAGGGGAATTGCTGGGTCATATGGAATGTCAATTTTTAGTTCTTTCAGAAATCACCACACTGTCTTCCAAAGAGGTTGCACTAGTTTGCAATCCCACCAGCAGTGTAGAAGTGTTCCTTTTTCTCCTGGGATGCTGGATTTTATCAAAAGCTTTTTCTGTAGCTAATGCTATAATCATGTGGTTCTTGTTCTTACATCTGTTGAAAAACAGTCGTTAGCAAAAGAAACAAAGCAGGAAGTATCACACTTCCAGGCGTCAAACTTTACTATAAGACTACAGTAATCAAAACAGCCTGGTATTGGTACAAGAACAGTCATATAGACCGATGGGACAGGATAGACAGTCCAGAAGCAAAGCCTTAATTTTTCAACCAATTCATCTTTGATAAAACCTCCAACAACAACCATTGGGGAGAGGAGAACCTATTCAGTAAAGAGTGCTGGGAAAACTGACTGATCACATGCAGAAGACTGAAACAGGACCCCTAACTATCACCATACATAAAAAATCAACTCTAAGCCGGGCTCGGTGGCTCAGCCTGTAATCCCGCGCCTTTGGGAGGCTGAGGTGAGTGGATTGCCTGAGCCTGCGGGTTCGAGACCCGCCTGGGCAAGCGAGACCTCATCTCTACAATAAATCAAAAAATCAGCCGGGC
>CAUYQG010247304.1:0-13753 GCA_963574415.1 Tarsius wallacei | reverse complement strand
TAATTCAAGCCTGGAAAGTTGGGAAGATGACTTTCCTATTGTCTGCTCAGGGCCTGGGTACCAGGCCAGATCTTCAACTCAAAAAAAAAAAAAAAAAAAGGAATACTGCAACTATTGTTAACAATAGCAGCTAATACTGATTTATAACTTACTGGTTAAAGCATTATTCTTTTAAAAAAAAATTTTAGTGGGGGAGTCTTGCAGAGTTGCCCAGGCTGGTCTTGAACTCCTGGGCTCAAGCCATCCTCCCACCTTGGCCTCCACAGTAGCTGGGATTTCAGGTGTGTGCCGCTGTACCAGCTAAAGTAGTATTCTAAGCATTGCTCATATTTAGCTCATTAGTCAATCCTTATAACAACCTTCTGAAGTAAGTAATCAGGGCCATGACTGTAGAGTATGAGTGAGTGGCCCTCTAAATCTCATTCTTGAATAGTTGAGAAAATACCTTCTCAGAATAATACGCAAAGGGTAGAATGACGTAGGGATGCGGAGCTGGGATGGAGAAGGATGTTCTGAGCAGAAGGAATCCACATATGGATGCCAGGGTGAAAATGCACACGGGGGGGGGATTTGACGGCAGAACTGAGAGCAGTCCCACCCAGACAGGCTGCAGGAGATGCGTGAGACTCTACAAGCCCACGGTGGGCAGAGCAGTTCCTGGAGGGACCAGAAAGAGAGGCATCTTTAGGCGGCAAGGGCAGCGAGAGCGGGCGGGCGGGCGGGCACCACGGGCGAACCCACCTGTGAGCAGCAGCCTGTACTGGGGGATCCTCTGGACGGGCTTGAGCAGGTAGTGCTTGAGGGCCAGGCTTGCACAGCGAGGGCTCAGCTGCAGGGAGAGAGCATCCAGAGTGAGCACGTGTTGCCGAAGCTGGGAACCAGGTTCCAGTGCTCAGGAGGCCTCCCCTGGGAAGGGGAGCCCGAGAAGCCCCATCACACAAGGCACAGCTGCTGGCACTGAGCACGAAACCCCAGCAGAATGCCCGCCAGGCCCAGGCTCTCCTGCAGTAGGTCTCTGCAACCACTCGCTCCTAGGAAACCTGCTCACGCCCTTTGCGGAGCCTCGGCCGGCCCCGGGGCTGGGGAGAGCTCACCCTCCAGCAGCCGCACTTGTTCGGAAACACACATTCCAGGGAGCCAGGGAGAAGCAGCAGAGAGCAAACCTCGGGGAACTGGATGCAGATACTAACCACGGCCTTGGGGTCAACACACTCAGAACAGCCACAGGAAGGCGGTGGGGAGAAACGAGGAAATTAAAGACAAGCTGAGAGGCAGCCGTGCTAAACTTCCTTCTCAAATAGGCCCGAGGAATGCAGAAACGTTGGGATGAAGGACCTCCCAAAAGGCAGCCCCATCAGTCTGTGGGAACCCCGAATGCAGAGCCCACTCGGACCTGACGATCTTGTCTGTTGCTTTCAAAGCTCCCTTCCTTCAAAGACATGACTGGCACTGTCTCTGCCTGCTCCTGGGCTTCTCTTGAGCCACCTCTCATGCTGCAACCCAAGAGCTGACTGTGCGTTGCCATCAGAAAGCCTCAGGGGGTTGTCCCTGCATGCTGAGGGCCATAACAGAGTGTCCCATGCTTCTTCCACAGCTCAGGGTGATGGGTGAGTTTTGTCAGATTTGCTCGACTTTGATCTTTTTCTAAATATGCACCTCCCGCCAGGCATGGTGGCTCATGCCTATAATCCCAGCTCTTTGGGAGGCTGAGGCGAGAGGATTGCCTGAGCCCACGGGTTCGAGACCAGCCTGGGCAACTTGGCAAGACCCTGTCACTATAATAAATCAAAAAGTTAGCCAGGTGTGGTGGCACGTGCCTGCAGTTCCAGCTACTTGGAAGGCTGAGGCAGAAGGATCACCTGAGCCCGGCAGGTCAAGGCTACGGTGGCTGTGAGCGTGCCACTACACTCCAGCCTGGGCAACAGAATGAGACTCCAACTCCAACGAAAAAATATATATATATACACATATGCACCTCCACTGGCTAGTACATAGAAGAATTACAAAACTACCACAGCAGTCAAAATATTCTGATGTGCAATAACAGATTTTCAAAATCTAATACACCGCTTGAGTTTTCACCATTTAATTTCTTCTTTGATTTTGAAAGGGATGCATTTTAACATCTTTTTGTGTGCAAGCTTTGCTTACAATGACTGAAATTATTAAAGTTCCAAAAACAAAGACAGAAAGAGAGAGAGAAAGTGAGCGACATGCTAGTATGGGACGGTAGGCGATACCTCGAACTCTCTAACGATGGCAGCGAAGCTTGGGTTCTTCCTGCACTGCTCATCCAGCAAAGCTATATTCTTATCAAACTCTTTGATGTATGTGGAATACATTTTTAGATACGGTCCTTTCTTTACGAAGATGTCAGCGATTCTTTGTTGTTCGGTCCTATGGATAGCGAAGACACACACGTGTGAGTCGACAGTCATGACTGCATCCAAACAGCCAGTGGCCAACAGCGCCTGCGTCAGGCGGTCAGCTTACCCTGACCCCCCTCGTGGAAGGCACATCCCAGAATGCCCACTCCTCAGCGCCTCCATGCCACAGCGCACCTTGCCTGGACACTGCCAGTCGTCTGACAGGTGTCCCCGCCTTCACTCTTTCCCTCTCCCACCCACTCTCAGGCAGGCAGAGAGGCTAGAGCCGCCTGCCACGTCACGTGACCTCAGTGACCCTCTATTGCACTGGACAAGACAACTCCTGCTGGTGTGAAGGCCCCAGGGCAGCCTAGCCTGCCATCCGACCGGCATCCATCTGGCCCTCCCATTAATCTCCAGCTTCATCGGCCCTCTTGATTTCCTCTGGACAGAGTTCAGGCCCACTTGGCAGAACCTTACTAATGGTTCTACAGGCCTGGAAACAGGGCTCCTGGCTGGCTCCCTTTTCTTTCGGATGCCCCCAAGAGGGCCTTCCTTGGCCACAGCGTTGCTGGGCCCCCAGCACCCTACGCAAGCCCCGCCATCGGAAGCTGCGTCCGATCCTTTTCTTGTCTACGTATCCGTTCCCTTTGTCTGCTGTGTGCACGGTAATGTCCTGCGCGAACTCACAGCACAGACTAGCACACAAAGACAGACAAAACCTTGCTGGACGTGACAATAAAATGTTTCACCAGTTGTGGCCCAAAGCCAAGGAAAAACGTCATTTCAGAAAGTTGACTAAACCCAAAGCGTGCATCTTGACTCAAAGGCCCGAGAGAAAAATGCCTTAACACACAGAAACGGCGCATCCAAGGATGAGCACACGAAGTCGCCCCAAGGGAAGCTCCCCCACGGCCAACACTTCCTGTCTCCTTCATCCATTCAGTCCACTCCTCAGGATGCTCAGCAGTGGAACACAGAACATCCACAGATCGAGCCTGGAGGGATTTTTAATGCAGCACAACAAGCCTCTTTGTAGCACTTGCTTGCATAAATATACGTATATTTTTAAGCCAATTCAGATTAGTTTTAAGATTTTACTGAATAGGAAAATTACAACGCATGTTCAGAATATTTTTTGTAATTACGTTTTACTTCTGTCATGACTTTTAAAAACTACCTTGGCCAGGCACAATGGCTCACATCTGCAATCCCAGTGCTTTGGGAAGCCGAGGAGTGCTTGAGCCCAGGAGTCCAAGATCAGGCTGGAGAACATAGCAGGACATACGACAAAAATAAACACACACAAACTGGGCGTGAGGGCAGGTGTCTGTAGTCCCAGCTACTCAGGAGGTTGAGGAGGAAGGACTGCCTGAGCCCAGGAGGTCAAGGCTGCAGTGCACCGTGAGGGTCACTGCACTCCCACCTGGGCAACAGAGACCCTGACTCAAAACAACAAAAAAAGAGAATTAGCCGGGCATGGTGGCTAATGCCTGTAATCCCAGTACTTTGGGAGGCAGACGAGAAAGTATTGCCTGAGCAGGGTTCAACACCAGTCTGGGCAACTTGGCAAGACCTCGTCTTTACAATGAATCAAAAAATCAGCCAGGAGTGGTGGCATGCGCCTGTAGTTCCAGCTACTTGGAAGGCTGAGGCGGAAGGATCACTCAGGCCCAGCACGTTGAGGCTGTGGTAGCCATGAGTATGTCACTGAACTCCAGCCCGGGTAACAGAACGAGACTCCAACTCAAAAAAACAAAAAACAACAACAAAAAAAGCCATTACAAGCTACCTTTTAGTCATCCCTGACTCACTCACTGTTTTTCCCAACATGTAAAGGCACGAGGTTTCCAAGACAGGAGGAGGCATTTTTCTGGTTTACGTATGAAGAAAGCTCAGAGAGACATTGTGATCATGAAAGTAGACGACACTACTGTGTTATTCTCATCACTTTGCCTTCCCCGTGGACTTCAATGATAAACTTAACTGTCCTACATCAATCTTTCCAGGTATTTCCGCAGAAAGTCACCCAAGCTTTTGCCTATCTCTTCCTCAGCCCAACTGAAGCAGCTTTCAGCACTAACCCTCTGGTGTTTCTCCTATTCTGAAATCTGCAGTTTGTATGGTGATCCCTTTCCAAAACCACCATCTTATTTCAGCAAATGGCTTCTTTTTTTTGTTTTTTTGAGTTGGAGTTGTACTCTGTCACCCAGTCTGGAATGCAGTGAGTGGCATGCTCACGGCCACCATGGTCTCAATCTCCTGGGCTCAGGCGATCCTTCTGTCTCAGTCTTCCAAGTAGATGGAACTACAGGCACGAGCCACCATGCCTGGCTAATTTTTTGATCTATCATAGAGACGAGGTCTCACCAAGTTGCCCAGCTGGTCTTGAGCCCCTGGACTCAGGCAGTCCTCTCGCCTTGGCCTCTCAAAGTGCTGGGATTACTGGTTTGAGCCATGGCACCCAGCCAAATGGCCTCTTTTCAAAGATGCAGTGGAGTTTCAGGACAGGTGTTTCCAGAAGACACACGGAAGCCTTCCCAGGGTGAATGGGTCACCACCTCCCTCATCCCCACAGCTGGGCCGCCAACAGTCGCCCACAGAAACTTCCACTGGCTGAATCCACGCTCCTCCTCCTGGCTTCTGAGGCAGCATCACAAAAAGGTTCTGCGAAGTATGGGATTGAGCGTGGCGTGCCAACACTGTGAATTTTTGGCCACTCAAAATAATCTACAGGTACCGCAAAAAAAATTCAATGTACCAAAACAACTCAATGCAAGGAACAACGCCTCTCCGCCACACCTTTAGGGCTTCATCTCAACTTGGCAGCGGCAGGAAGGCCGAGAGCACAGCCATGCTTACCAGCTCAGCATCCTCTCCTCCAGCTCCTTCAGGAGGTCCCGGTTGAGCTCATACAGCTGCGGCAGGTAGTACAGGATCTGGCTGAGGACCCGCTCCTCGACCACGGGCTTCCCGAGCTGCCTGGAAGCCTGGGCTACTGCATCCCGGAAGTCCTGTCACAGTCCACGGAAGGAAGAGCCTGTGTAAACACGGGGCTAACAGAGCTTTTCTCCCAGTTCGCCTCCTCCCAAGTGACACAAGTCGCCAAGCTCTATTTCCCGTGCAGAACGACAAGGCAAAAGTACCCACCTCCTCCTACCCCACTGACTTAGGCAGAAAAGCGTTTAAAACTCACACGGTGGTTGGGGTGCCTTCAGAACACACCATAAGGCTGGGCACGTTGGCTCACGCCTATAATCCCAGCACTCTGGGAGGCTGAGGTGAGAGAATTGCCTGAGCCCATAGGTTCGAGACCAGCCTGGGCAGCTTGGCAAGACCTCATCTCTACAATAAATCAAGAAAAATTAGCTGGGCATGATGGCACATGCCTGTAGTTCCAGCTATTTGGAAGGCTGAGGCAGAAGGATCACTTGAGTCCAGCAGGTCAAGGCTGCGGTGGCCGTGAGCGTGCCACTGCACTCCAGCCTGGGTGACAGAGTGAGATTCTGACTCAGTAAAAAACAAAAAACCGAAAAAAAGGACACACTGTATGCTACTTCTCTTAAGCTTAAGCCTGGCAGTGTGAGCTTCAAACTTAATCAACGTACTAAGAGGGTGTCTGGAAACTGTGATGTACCTCTTTCTGCGACCACACAAGAACACAGCGCATTCATCTGTGAGGTCCCCAGGAGCGCTTACGTCGTTTTATTTTGGATCTCAGAGTCCCCTCATCCACTTCCAGGAACTACCTCCGGGTGCCTGGCGCACACCGGGTGGGGCACGGGGAGGGAGGCCCACGCTTGGCAAACAGAACCCTTGCGCCCAAGGCGCGGAGTGCCCGGCCAGCCTCACTCTCCTCCTCCCTCACACTGCTCGCCGCGCAGCACGCTTTCTGCGGCGAGCGCACCTGGCACGCGGACCGAAGTGTTTCAGTTCTGGAACTTCAGGTCTGCCTCCCTCCACCCACCTGGCAGCACGTCCACCAGGGTCACACTTTTCACAAATAAAAACATGCTCTTCACAGACTTTTGGTTGCCTGCTTCCGGGACGGTCTGTGCCATGTTCTACACAGGTCGACCCCACCACACCCCACCACTGCCGCTGATCCAGAGGACTTGGGAAGGCAGAGTCCAAGGCAGGCATTTGCCCAGATTTCACTGTTCCCTGAGGGTGGCCCTCGAGAGGCAAGTAAAACAGAGTCCCGAGGGCCAGAAACAAAGACTGCTCCTTCCTGGAAACAGCAGTTTCAGCTGAAATCCCACCCAGAGGCTGGGTGAGCGGACTGCAGCAGGCTTCGGCAGCTGCCGCCGTTCTTCCCGACTGCTGTCCCTCCAGAGCCCCCTCGGCGAAAGCAACGCGAAGACACCACGTCCTCCCCACCCTTCCACACCTGCCCGCAGCATCTGCCTCTTCGCCAGGAGCATTTCTTAAACCTCTGGACCCCAGAATCTCACATGTGACTTAAAAGCACAAGAAAGGATGCCTTTTCTAAAGTGCAGCTGTTTTAGATAAGTCAGATCCTCCTGTGCTTAATGAATGCTTAAAAACCCCCTTCACTTAGGAATCAGTGCCAGGAACTCACTGTGCTGATCCAACAGCCACCTGAGCCCAAAGGAACTGACCAGGAACTAGAGAACTAACATGTATACCTAATTAGGATGAAGTAACACAATAACAGCTAACTTGCATAAGCGCCAATCCAGAAAACCACACAAAACACCTGCAGACACCAAGCGGTCCCACCTCCCAACAGCCAGACTCGGACACACTCGGAGAAAGCAGCACGACTTCACGCTTCTGAGATCAGAGCTACGGAGTACACCTGCACGTCACAAGTGATGCAGCCAAGCACAACAGCGAGACATCCTCGCCGGTACCGTTTTGGGTTGGAACAGCGTGGAGAAGAAGAGACATCAGATGCAAGAGCTTCTTGCCCAGCAGAGCAGTGATCACACCCCTTCTTCGGGTCGAGCAAGCGATGTTTGTCCCTGGGCAGCAGGATCACTTTGTTTTCCACTTGGAAGGCACGTCCTCGGCCTTGACAGTGACAGGAGACCCCAGCCGTGCAGCAGCTTAAGGACCCCGCTGGACACAGCGCTTGCCCGACTCTGCACGCCACACGTCTGCCCCCACTGCCAAAAAGAAACTTGCTCAAGACACATTTAGCACAGGCCAGTCCAATCCACTCCAAGCTACTGGCGAGAGGGCCACCTCAAGACAGAGGCCCTTGTCATAGCCCAGGCAAAACTTCACTTTGCCAGCACGACTGATGTTTAGAGGCAGCTCTGAATAAGCTGACGGCCCATTATGTCTTCTTTTACATCACCGGTATGTCAGAGCAAAACAGAAACGTAGTAACTAAAACAGCAAAAGAACATTTAATAATGACGACAGGAACTCGAAGAGTCTACTTCTCCCTGAGACTCGGAAAGTTACACGTTCCAAGCAAGCACTACACAAAGACGCTGTGCCTGGTCAGGCTGGTCAGGTCCCTGAACCTTGTCCTGGGAACTTCTGTGAACTTTCTTGTAAAATCCAATTTCAGCAAGAACCCACCTCCCTTGATATCGCGCGGCGTTCCTCGTCCTCCATCAGGATCGGTCTTGCTGAAGGCTGGTCCCCCTGGCCTGTCTTCAGCAAGAACCTTGTTAAGTTGGTTGAGCCAGAACCTGTCTGCCCCCGAGGGGCCGCGTAGTGATTTCCCACCCACGTGCTCCCACTCTGCTCCCTGGCCTCCATGCCCACTTGCCACACTACCTGGAGTCGAGCCCAATCTCTCTCCCCACGGCAAAGTCCCGTTGCAGTGGTCCCTGGGTCTACAGCGACGGTCCTGAACACAGCCTGCCTTATGGTGTTTTCACAAATGTTAGTAAATAATGTTTTTGTGAAGACTGTCAGGGCCATCGCTAGTTGTCATGGTGCTTTGAAAGAGAAAAGGGCAGAGGCCAGGCTTGGTGGCTCAGCCTGTCACCCCAGCACTTTGGGAGGCCGAGGCGAGTGGATTGCCTGAGCCCGCGGGTTCGAGACCAGCCGGAGTAACTTGGTGAGACCTCGTCTCAACAACAAATTTAAAAAATTGGCCAGGCATGGTAGCGCACACCTGTAGTTCCGGCTGCTTAGAAGGCTGAGGCGGATCAGCGGAGCCCAGCAGGTTGACACAGGGGTGGCCGGGAATGTGTCACTGCACCCCAGCCTGGGCAACGGAGTGAGACTCCAACTCAAAAAAAAAATAAAAAAGAAAGAAAGAGAAAAGGGCACACCCTCCCCAGGCCAACACGACTCACATGGAGGCTTCACTCGCAACTATGGCCTCCATAAGCTCATGCAGCAGGGCCGGCCCCATGCTCCCTGGCCTCTTGGGCCACCAGTCCCAAAGCAATGTGTGACAGCCCCTGTGCCAGATGTCCCTAATTCACCAGAAACCACACACAAAAACTTGGCTGCTCAGCTCTTCCTGAGCCTCCACGCTTGCCAAGACGGGCACCATCGGAAGAAGGTAACAGCTTTTTTTTTAAAGAGAGCCATGATGATTACAACATACGTCTGGAAATTTTTCTACATATTAACAGTTGGGATAATTTGGGAAAATGTGATGACACTTAAGGGCCAGAGGCGAAACTATTTTGGGACAGAAGAATCTAAATTCACCAAGCACTCCTTGACTAAATCTGTGCAAGATAGCAGGACTAGCGCGTCAGGAGATTAACGTCAAAGAGGCAGGGGAGCCAGAGCATGAAAATGTCAGGCAAGGTATCAACTGCCCACACTGGCGTCCCTTTCACATGAGGCGCACCACAGCTTCCCTATGCAAATCTGAGCCGTTCACACTCCCGCTTCTGGTCACAAGTTAACCAAATGCTTGGTCAACCTGCAAGTCTTAGAGATAGAAATGGGCCTCTGAATTACAAAGCATATCACAACACTAGTCTTAATCTCTCCCCAAAACCTACACATATGAACCAGATCAGCCTCCAGCTGGTCCCTAATTCCTCTGAGGAATGAACAACTAGCCCTGCCAGCTCCGATCCCTTGGGAAGACCTAAGCACAGAATCAATGCAAATAAAACCAAGCACGAAACAGATGGCCTGGTCGATGAGGTCAGGCTTTACGTCTCCAGTGCCAACGAGGGCTACGTGACTTAACCACAAGCTGTCCTAACCAGCCTTTCTGACCTCAGGGCACGACTTCGCCAATCCTGAGACACGGTGAACTGCAAGGCCCACAAGGGCACATGGACAGACAGGGGCTCTGGAAGCCTCCGTCCTCACGAAGGACACCAAGAAACACTGTGCATTAAGCAAAAGCAGCGGTTGAGGTCAAAGCGCTCCAATCAGCGCGCAGACATGAGTGTGCAACTAGGAGGCAAATGCTGAGGGAGAAAGCCCCACATTAACAACCGGAAACAAAAACACTCCCCCAGTGAAATGCCTCCTCCTAGCTATGGCCTGTGACCCCGTGTATAATCACTGGTGCAAAAACATGAAGCACGGCTGGAGCCAACCCTCTGCCTTCCAACCCCCTTTAGGAACATTAACTAGTAATCATCACATGTCCTAAGTGACCGAGATCTAGTTTCAGTTTCATCTTCAGAAGATGAAAATCTGGAATTTCTTCCTTTTTTTTTTTGAGTTGGAGTCTCACTCTGTCACCCAGCCTGGAGTGCAGTGGCATGCTCATGGCCACCACAGCCTCGACCTACTGGGCTCCGGCAATCCTTCCACCTTAGCCTTCCAAGTAGCTGGAACTACAGGCACGCACCACCACACCTGGCTAATTCTTTTATTTACTGTAGAGATGAGGGCTTGCCAAGTTGCCCGGGCCGATCTCGAACCCATGGGCTCAGGCAATCCTCTCACCTCGGCCTCCCAAAGTACTGGGATTATAGGCATGAGCCATAACCCCTGGCCTGGAATTTCTATGGTATTCAGGGCACCCAAAAAACTGTGAAAGTAAGCCATACATCTAAAGATACAGCATACCCCAGACGGCATGGGGCAGACTTCAAGTGACAATTTTCGGTCAATTTATAAATAATCACTAAGTGAGAGGGTTCAGACAGACCAGACGTCAACGTCTGGCTTTGTCACTTAGTAGTCGGTTACCTTTGACAGTTAGCTTCCTTTCTTCATGTAAGAAAACAGAAATAACATCTATTTGATAAAGTTGTTTGAAGATTAAAGTAGAAAATGTATGTGCCATGGCAAGCCGGGAGCATAGAGCCCTCAGCAGAGGCCATGTACACAGGGACCTGGCTGAGTTAAATGGTCAGAAGAACATCACTTCAGACCCACACATCGCTGGGAGCTTGGGGAGAGAGCTCTGAAGCAAAGGCAGCAAAGAGAAGGCAACACCAAACGGAGGCGCCTAACCTGGGTGCCTGGGACAAGGCCCCCTGGGTGAAGGGCATCCTCATGCACACCCAGTGGCTTAAGAGTGAGGACCAGAGCCTTGCCAACAGAAGCCAGAGGAGGACTCTGCCCACCAAAGGAGAAGGGTCGCTGAATGATTCACAACACTCAGCACACACGGTGAGCTCAGTGGAGCAGGATGAAGTGACTTCAACGTGGAATCCTTCTATTTCTTTCATGATACACTTAAAAATAAAAGGGCTATTCAGAAAGAGATATCTGGATGCCCAGGGTGGCTATGCCTCTGGCTCTATGGCTCTTACTGCAAGTCTCTCAAAACTTCCAGGGAGTGTGTGCCTCAGCCTAAAGAAATCAGTGGAGGCCTGGTGCGGTGGTTCAGCCTGTAATCCCAGCACTTTGGGAGGCCGAGGCAAGAGGATTGCCTGAACCCAGGGATTTGAGACCATCTGGGCAACTTGGTAAGACCTCGTCTCTACAATAAATCACAAAAAAACTAGCTGGGCACAGTGTTGTGCGTCTGTAGTTCCAGCTACTAGGAAGGCTGAGGCGGAAGGATCGCCTACGTCCAGCAGGTCGAGGCTGTGGTGGCCATGAGCGTGTCACTGCACTCCAGCCTGGGCGACAAGAGTGAGAGTCCGACTCAAAAAAAAAAAAAGAAATCAGTGGAGCAAAGATGTTTCATAACTATTGCCACTGAACCAGCCCATCTCTGTCTAAAGGACTCCCAAGTCTCTGATCATTCCCTCCCAAAATATTTTAATTCCTATTGTTTGGACAATTATTAAATATTTTTAGAGATTTACTAAACCTATCTACCATCGGAGAGCAAATAAGACAACAAAAAATCCCCATATTATTTGTACTTAATTATATCAGGTGTCCACCAGTGTGTAGTGAGGGTTTCAGCAACAGCAGCAAATGTACAGGAGTTCATTTTGAAAAGTCGCTGATCTGTCAGCATGTTATCACTTATATGAAATGACAACATGCTTGGAACGCTACAAATTCGTTTGGGTGATGAAATGCAGGCCTTTTTTTTTTTTTTAAAGAGATGTGGTCTCACGGGTTGTCCCCCAGGTTGGAGTACCATGGCACCATCATAGCTCACGGCAGCCTCCAACCCCTGGGCTCAAGCAACCCTCGACCTCAGTCTCCCAAGGAACGGAGACCCTCAGGAGGAGTGGAGACTCAAGGTGTGAGCCGCCACACCCGGCTTTGCCCATCACTTTAAGTCACTTAATCACAAAAGGGAACTTCCCAGTATGGTCAAAAGTGACGTGAGAAACCATTTGCCAGGAAGGTGGCCCGTTTTCCATGTTCAGATGTAGCCATTAAAAGGAAAACTGAAAATGACGACCTCTCAGCAGAGAGCCAAAGGGGTGTGTGCGTCTTGTCAACCTTCAGTTTCTCGGCCATCAAGCTTAATGTACGACGTTCCCAATCACACCCAAGAGTACCGTTCCCTTCAATTTCCCGTTTCATTGTTTCCTCTGCCCTTTCCTTTTGTTAAGTCTGAATCTCTTGCCTAAGTGTAGTTGGCATAAAGTAGCTTCAACTGCCAATGTGTGATGGGACTTTTGAAAACTTGGAAGTACCAAGGAGCGCCTGAGAAAATGCACATGCGCTTAGACACTTCCTCATCTTCCCAGCAGGTTTCTTCAAGTTGACAGCAATAAAAATGGAAAATAGAGACTCGGGGGTGGGGGGGGACCCAGAAATAAATAGAACTTTAAAAAGTCAGTTGGAAAAGGACCATTTCAAGTTCCTCTTTCCAGGGGGTTATTCACATAGGAGCAAAACAGTTTTGAACAATGACAACTATGCTCCCTATGCACTGCTGGCACGAAATCCTACCAATAGCAGGCTGCAGGTGTCCGGGAGGGCTCGCCTTAAAATTCCTTCCTCAGAAGACTTTGGAGATATAGACATAAAGGCTCTACTTTTCAGAAATCATCTTATCTACATATACATGAGACTCACACATTTTAGAAAATGTCTATACTATATTTACATAGATGTGTAAAACTGAAAATACAACCACGTATTAGCAAGTATCTACATCTAACTCGCTTCAGCTAGTCACGCTGAACCCTTTGGGGAGTAGATAAGTACAGAAGGGGCTGTCTTAGGCTTCAAGAAAATATTCACAAATACTTACAATATGCAAAAGTTTTAGCACATCCACAAACCTGTAAAAAACAGCAATGGAAGAAATGTTTTAAACAGGTCAGCAGGGTGTCCAAGCAGTCTTCTGAATTGTAAACAAGATACTTACACTTTCTCGGAGCTGGTGATCTCCTTGGCAATATGATGAACTTTCACTTTCATTCCATCATCTTCATCCTGTGGTGCAGAGGACACGAGAAAGCATGAGCTCTGGGGAGGAAAACGGAGACCAGCCACGACAGACTCAGATACCGCATCTCCCACGAGCACACGCACGGCAGCATGGAGCCCTGAAGAGGGAGAAACCATGGCAGGG
Organism: Tarsius wallacei; assembly: GCA_963574415.1. Taxonomy (NCBI): domain Eukaryota; kingdom Metazoa; phylum Chordata; class Mammalia; order Primates; family Tarsiidae; genus Tarsius; species Tarsius wallacei. The sequence goes on along the minus strand of CAUYQG010247304.1, from coordinate 535 downwards.
GGGCTGAGCACCATCTCCAGCATACCCAGCGGGAAGGAGAGGCTGCCCTCAGCAGCCCCAGGGCTCTGGGAGCAAGGCCACCAGCGGGTCCAAGTAGAAGCCACAAACAGAAAGTCTGCAGTGAGTCCTTCGTGTGTACACAAGTAACGTGAGAATGGCAAATGAAAGCCCAACAGGACCATAAAGAGAGCACGCTGAGTAAGGCCGTCTGCATGCAGACACCAAGCACCTTCTGACAGGGTTGGCTTCACAGCCCATACAAGTCAGCATCACAGTGTAGGCTCCGAAATTCCTTAATGTCCTTTTCCAATGTACACTCTACAGTCCAAGCGGTTTTCTTCCAAAGAGCTGAAACTACATTCTTTTATTATGGACAATTTTGAATAAAAATTATATGCTTGCTGGGTACAGTGGCTCACGCCCATCACCCTAGCACTTTGGGAGGCCGAGGTGAGAGGATCGCCTGAGCCCAGGGGTTCGAGACCAGCCTGGGCAACTTGGTGAGACCTCATCTCTACAATAAATAAAAAAATTA
>CAUYQG010247293.1:0-25191 GCA_963574415.1 Tarsius wallacei | reverse complement strand
CCCCCCCCCCCCCCCCCCCCCCCCCCCCCCCCCCCCCCCCCCCCCCCCCCCCCCCCCCCCCCCCCCCCCCCCCCCCCCCCCCCCCCCCCCCCCCCCCCCCCCCCCCCCCGCCCCCCCCCCCCCCCCCCCCCCCCCCCCCCCCCCGCCCCCCCGCCCCCCCCCCCCCCCCCCCCCCCCCCCCCCCCCCCCCCCCCCCCCCCCCCCCCCCCCCCCCCCCCCGCAAAAATGAAATTTATTTATAAAAAAGTGTATTTATTCTTACATGTTTAAACTTTAGTCACCTTCAAAGTCCTCTCCATTTGATACAATATACCTATCAAGACACTTTTTTCACTACTCAAAACAGTTTTTGAATTCATCAATTTTGACGCCTTTTAGAGTTTTTGCCATTTTGTGTTTCACCTCTTCCTCATTGGCAAAACATTTCCCTTTGAGGACTTTTTTCATTCAGGGAAACAAAAAAAGTTGCTTGGGGTAAGATCAGGTGAAAAGGGAGGGTGGGGCATGGAGTCATGTCTTTTTTTAGTCAAAAACTGTTGAACACTCAGCACAGTGTGGGCAGGTACACTCGTAAATCACCCATCATGAAATGGGCAAATGCATTGAAAGAATATCCAAAAAATTTCACAGAAGCTGAATGCAGCTTTTTACAACAATGCTAGCTGGTACACTGATGCTGATGGGTTCCTAGAACACTTACCTTGCAGGGGAAGCCTGTATGACAAGGGCCCACCCTCCAAAAGTTAATTCTTTTTTGGAGAAGGGTCTTCCTTCATAACCTTTCCATGGAGACAAATATAAAACTAAACAAAATATATTAAAAAATTGTTTTCTGGCACTGAACAACAGACAACATGGCCTGTGACACTAGAGAAGGGAAATAAATAAAATTTTAGAGGACCCCTAATTTTCTGTTTGGAAGCACTTTCTAAACCTGGGCATAGAAAAGTAAAGAAATCCTCCACAGCTATAATTTTGTTCGAGAGACAAAATACAGATCAGAGTTTGGGGCTCCTGAGAGCACTGGAATTTGGAGAATAGGGTACCTGAGAAAAGGGAACTGTGTAGAAAAGAACTTTAGAAATCTTTACTGAGATTGCCTTAAGTCTCTGGGCAAATTTTAATATACACAAAGCCTAGCAAAGATCAGCTACTAGGTGTCTATAAGCTGAATGCAGAGTCCGTAGGTCACATAGTATTGGGCAGCGCTGGATTTCTCAGCAGCCAGTGTGGGAATGCTTTAATGAATATCCCAGGCATCCAGTTGAGTTCTCAGTAGAATAAAAGCATTATAGTCCCTCCCAAACAAATTCTAGAAAGAATCTTCAATAGGATAAAACTGATCTGCCAGTAAGTTCACTACCAACCAGAACAAAAGTCAGAATTCTTTGATTAAAAAAGACAACAAAGTCTATACTCTCTTCAATTTGGCACACACACTCTCCAGTACACAATAAAAAATTAATTAGGCAAGCAAAAGAGCAGGCAAATATGACTCTCAACTAGGAGGAGGAAAACCGATCCAAGACTTGCAAAACAGTCATTATGAGAATGCTCAAATATTTAAAAGAAAAGGTGCCCATAATTGATGAACATATGGAAAGTCTCAGCAACTACACCAAAATAACCAAAAAATAATTCTAAATCTAAAAAAAATGCAACAGTTGAAACAAAAAAAATTCACTGGAGGGTGTTAACAGCTTTTAGGACATTGCAGAAGAGAAGTACAGTGAACACGAAGAGAAGGAAGTAGAAACTATCCAAACTGAAAGACAGAGGGGAAAATCACAATAAAATAATAATTACAAAACAGTACTTCAGTGACCTATGGAACAATTTTAAGAGGTCTAACATACTTAGAATACCAGAAGGAGAGGAAAGAGAGAATAGTTTATGCAAATTCACATAGCCAAGAAGCTCAGTCAATCTCAAGCAGAATAAACACAAACAAAGCTACATTTAAGCATCAACTGAAAACAAACTGATGAAAACCAAAGATATAGGGAAAAATTTTAAGGCAGTCAGAGAAATGAGATAGATTATTTAGAGGGGGAGAATAGAAAATGATATCCGATTTCTCATCAATATAAATATAAATCACAAGACAGTGAACCAATATCTTAAAGGACTGAAGGGAAATCAAAATAGTCAAGTTAAATTTCTATGTAGCCAGTGAAAACATCCTTTAAAAAATGATGGCAAAATAAAGATATTGTCATATATAAAAACAGAGGGAATTCATTCCTGGCAGACTGGAATTACAAGATATGTAAAAGGACATTCTTCAGGAGGCAGGGAAATGATACTAGTGGGAACTCAGATCCACAGCAATGAATGAAAAGTGCTGCAAATGGTAAATATGCGGGTGTGTATACAATGTTGTATTCTTGTTCTTAAGATCTTTAAAAGCAACTGACTGATTGAAGCAGGAATAATAACAACGTATCTTACAGTTTATGACATTTTGGAATAAAATCTACAACAATAAAACAAAAAATAAGAGGGTCCATATGGAAGCATACATTTGTAATGTTCTTGTATGTGAAGGAATGGAATCAGTCCAACGTAGACTTTAGTACTTTAAGGGTGCACAGCGTAAACTCTAGGACATCAACCATAAATACAACAAAGTGGTACATCTAAACTGCTAACAAAATGAAATATATAAAATACTAAAAAGTAAAAATAAAGCTTGACTCTAAAAAAGATCAGAAAAAGAGGAAAAAAAGAAAGAAAAAGATACAGAAAGCACATAGCAACATGGCATGCTTAAACTAAAAAAATCAGTAATTGTATTAACTCCAAATATACTACAAAATACACATGAAAAAAAGGAGCAGACTATCAGACTGAATAAAAAACCCTCAATTATATGCTATTTACAAGAGATGCACTTTAAATACGAAGATGAAGATAACTTGAAAATAAAATGATGGAACAAGACATATCACACAAATACTAAACACAAGTATTCGGATTAAATTAATATAGGCATGATAGGTTTCAGAATAAAAAGTGTTACCAGAGATTATTAGGGACATTTCAAAATGATAAAAGAATCAAGTTACCATGAAGAAAAAATAATTCCATTTTTGTTTGTACCTTATAACAGAACTTCAAATATAGAAAACAAAAGCTAAGAGTTAAAGAAGGGGACCCCAACCTTTCAGGGATCGTTTCATAGAAAACAATTTTTCCACTGTTGGTGGTGGGACGAATGGTTTCAGGATGATTCAAGCACATAACATTTATGGTGTACTTTATTTCTATTATTATTACATTGTAATATATAATGAAATAATTATACAACTCACCATAAAAAAAAGAGGCACAAACAGAAGTGGTAAATAAAATAATGGGTGGGCCATGAGTGGACGAAAGTAAGTGTTGGATTCTGATTTAAAACCTGCCACCATATGTAGCCAGACAACTGAAGTACATCAACTCACTTGCCATTCACTGAGAGGGTTTTGATATGAGTCTGCAAGCAAATGACTTATTGTGGTCTCTGTGCAGTCAAACCTCACTGCTCGTGTTCATCTGTATTTGCAGCCACTTCCCAGTGCTAGCATCACTGCCTCAGCTCTACCTCAGATCATTAGGCATTAAGTTCTCATAAGGAGCCACAACCTAGATCCCTCACATGCACCTTTCACAGTAGGGTTCACACTCCTATGAGAATCTAATGCCGCAGCTGATCTGACAGAAGACGGAGCTCAGGCAGTAATGTGAGTGATGGGGAGTGGCTATAAACACAGATGAAGCTTTTGCTCACTGTCTGGAACTCACCTCTTGCTATGGCCCAGGACTGGGGTGCGGGGAGAGGAATGGGTCAGAGACTTGAGTTAAAGAAATAGATGATTCCACAATTAAAGAGATTTTAACATTCTTCTCTCAGGATCTGCTGAAAAAATTGACTTAAAAAATCAGAAAGAAAACAAGACAAAAGATGTCATCGACACTGTCAACCCAACTTATCCTTACCCAACAACCGCAGAATATGTTTGCCAAAATATGCTGGACAATAAAACAAGTAGGGATGACCAATGAACATGTATCAATGTCCTCTAACATCATTTGTCATCAGGGAAAAGTCAATTAAAACCACAATGAGATATCACTACACACTCAATGGGATGGCTAAAATTACAAAGACTGAAAACAACAAGTGTTGATAAACATGTGGAGCAGCTGACACTCTCATACATTGCTGGAGAGAATGTCAAATGGTAAGAATCAAAATGGAAAGTTTTTATTTATTTATTTATTTGTTGTGTCGGAGTCTCACTCTGTCACCCAGGCTAGAGTGCCGTGGCACACTTATGGCCACTGCAGCCTTGACCTGCCGGGCTCAGGCAATCCTTCCGCCTCAGCCCTCCAAGTAGCTGGAACTACAGGAGCACACTAACATGCCTGGCTGATTTTTTGCTTTATTGTAAAGGTGAGGTCTTGCCAAGTTTTCCAGTCTGGTCCTGTGCCCCTGGGCTCAAGCAATCCTCTCGCACTGGCCTCCCAAAATGCTGAGATTACAGGCTTAAGCTAGCATGCCCAGCGGTTTGGCCACCTTTAAAGCTCATCCTAAGACCCCCAAATTCCACTGCTATGCATTTACCCAAGAGAGAAGAAAACATGTATTTGTAAATAGACTTTTAGAAAGTCTTCATTACAGTTTATTCAGAGTCATTAGCACCTGGAAACAGTTCAGGTGTCGATCAACAGAATAGACAAATCTTCATAAAAGAAACAAAATCTGAACACATTCCACATGGATTAATCACACACACACACACACACACACACACACACACTTATGTTGAGCAAAAGAAGCCGGATCTCGAAAGAATGCACACTGTAACACTGTAGGATTCAATTTTTATAAAGTCCTAAAGTGGGCACAACGAACCTCTTAGTATAGAAATCAGAAAAGGATTGCCTACAGGGTAGGGCGGAGTGGAATGTGTCCTGGGAAGGGGCTGGAAGAGGCACGGGGGCGTTTGAGGGGTTTTAGGACATACCTGTATCTCTATAGGAGTGTGTTACACAACTATATACATTTTTCAAAACTCTTTGTTTTATATACATAAGAACTGTACATTTCACTATATGTTTTACTTCAATTATGTAAAAAAATCAACAATGAGAAAATACAACCAAAAATGATTACTATGAACTCCTGACATCCAACACATACATACACACACACAGCCACCCAGCAGAAAGCAGGGACCTTTTCTTTCCAATGCACACCTCAGGTGCCTGCCACCCACTGTGACTCCTCCCAGGTCCTCACTCTCCTCTCTGCAAGGGGACAGCTGATCTCAAAACAGCCTCAATCAAAGAGACAGGTGCTGTGATGTCTTCAAACACCCAGCTCTCTCCGTTGGTGTCCCGGCCGCGTCCCTAACCTGGGTCAGTAGGTAGGAAGGCGAGGCCTGTTTCCACCTTGGACACAGACTCACCTTCCTCTGAGGTGAGGAAGGATGCATAACAAGACCCAGCTCGCGCATCCCAGCGAGCGCCGCCCCCTCCTCTGTAAACCATGTGAGTTCCATCTGGGTAATGACTCCTCCAGTGTAATTCCCTATTAGGAGGCTTTATCTGGAGAGATAAGCAGCTGGTTTCCGTGTCACTAATTGCTGTCTGCTGTGATTTTAAAACATCTGCACCATTGTGTTCTTCATTTTCATATTCTAATCACCCTGAAACTTGAAAAAGGTACATCATTGATTGTTTCTATGGGTTAATTAGTACACAGTCTCCTTGTAGGGACAATTTAGAGGCAGCCAGAACCTCAATCAGGAAGTTTGTTTTTAAAATTAATAGCATCGGCAGTGGCTGGAAGGACTGTCACATTCAGGGATGTCTCAGGGCGCTCCTGGTGGGGAAGGTGGCCTTTGTTATCCTCCCCAGAGAAGGGAAACCCATGGGGGTGTTGGGCTTGACAGTAGGCAGTGGTGGCACATGGGAACATAGGACCTGGGACCCAGCTTGATCCTGAGTGACCCTCACCCCGGTGTCCGCCGCCTGTCTCCTTTCCTGTCCCAGGGTCCCTTTCCAACTAGAAGGGTCCCTGGCACTGTCAGCACAGATCAGGTCTTGGCTGAGGACTGACCAAAAGATCTGGAGGTGAGAGGTTTGCACCAAAGCAATAGCAACCTGGGAGATCCTTTTTTATCTTCAAGTCTGTTCAATGTTCTCTTGCCCCTCTTCATCAGCTATGGGAGGGGAGGAAGAGAGGAGGGTTGGAGAACAGAGGAGAGAACCAGACCAGAGTAGAGTGAGGAATGGCACCCAGTACTTCTCAAGTTCAAGTTCAAATTGCATAGATTCACCTGGGAACTTTGTTGAAAGACAGATTCTCACTTTGGAAGTCTAGGGTGGGTGGGGCTATGATTCCACATTTCTTTTATTATTTTATTTTATTTTAGATACAGGGGTACACCTGCAGGTTTGCTCCATGCAGATACAGCATGATGGTGAGGTCTGGGTGATTCTGTGTCTCTCACAAGCCCACAGGGTTTGCTGTCTGAAATGAGCTGGTCTTCCCCCAAGCCCTTGACAGGAGTCACTGTTCCTGAGACCCAGAGAACAGCTGAGAGGCTGCAGCAGAGTGGGGAGGCTCTGGCCCCATGCCAGGGACTGGATCCCAGCTCCAGGAGGCACTGGATGAGTAACCTGGCCTTTTATGTCTGAGCCTCCTCATCTAGCAACTCTCAGCAGTGTCCACCTTGAGGGAAGAATTGGGAGGACCAGAAGTTGAGAACTATCAAGGACTTAGTAGAGTGCCTGGCCCACAGGGGGGCACTACAGAAATAGAGCTATGATATTTCAGCATTATTCAGGAAACCGCTTTTCTGCAAACAACATCCAGTGAGAATAATGGGTGGGGAAGAGACAGTGCTCAAAAAGCTCCACATTCAGACTCAGACGGTGGTCTCATCCATTCCTTTGAGCGGTCCTCCTGGCTGTGGCTTCTTGTCACCTCTTACAGGTGACCTAACCTCCTGTTCCTTTAGAGCTCAGGATCTTCCTGCAGCCTCCCTGGGAGCCACCAGACAATACCGGGGGGACTCAAAAAACCAGGAATTTATTTATAAAAATTGTGTCTTCATTTTTACATATTTAAACTTCAGTCACCTTCAAAGTGCTCCCTGTTTGATGCAATACATCTATTAGATGCTTTTTCTACCCCTCAGTTTTTAAGCTCATTAATTTTGAGGCCTTTTAGTGTTTCTACCATTTTTTTGTTTCATCTCTTTTACATCAGTAAAACATTTCCCTTTGAGGAATTTTTTCATCTGGAGAAACAACAAAAAAAAGTTGCTTGGGGTGGAATCAGGTGAATAGGGAGGGTGTGGCATGGTGGTTATGCCCTTTTTTGGTCAAAAACTGCTGAACACTTAGCGAGGTGTCGGCAGGTGTGATCATAAATCATCAGTCATGAAATGGGCAAATGCACTGAAAGAGTCTCAAAAAACAAAAAACAAAAAAAACCACTCAAGACTATTATGCAGCCTCTCACAACAAGGCTAGCTGGTCCACTGATGCTGCTGGGTTCCTAGAACACTCACTTAGTGGGGAATGCCTGTACTACAAGGGGTTCAACCTCCAAAAGGTAATTCCAGATTTTTATTTTTTTATTTTTTGGTCTCCCCTTGTATGCAGTCACAGGAGCTTACTTCTGTACAAACAACCTCACTCTGCCTATTAGAGCTTTCCAACGCTGAGCTGGTCTATCTGACCTTGGGTAGTCTGGCAAGCAGAAGACACAGGCATCCCTTCACGGGGTAGCTGGGATCAAAGGACCAGACCACTGCAACTGAGAGCAAACCTCCCCGCAGAAGGAGTTCCTCCACGGCTGATTTTAGCAGGTTTCAAGGGACTTCCTCTGTGGGTCCGGCAATGTGCTATGGTTAGGGGAAAAATGATAGAATCTAGGCTTTCAATACAGATTAAAAATAAATAAAAACCTCTCAGCAGCAGAGCTAGAAGCCGATTTGAGAAAATTTAGAGATGGAGAAATTAGTGTGGAGTTGCAAGTTGGTCACTGCAGAGCCAGACAGGGGCAGGCTTCAAGGGGCTGAATGGAGTGTGGTGGACCCACATATCCTATGAGAAGGGGTGCAGGGGCCTCCTGACCACGCTATCAAGGTGCTGAGAACCCACCTCCCCAAAATACCACTGACAGCATCCCTGCTTTTTCATTGGCAGCCCCAGGCTAGCTCCTAGGGATGGGGCAGAAATAAGGCAGCAGAGTCAGTGGAGCAATGTTGAGGTTTTTAAAATGTGTTAGCAATTCTCCCCTGGGGCTTTGTCCCACATTCTTTCCCTTTCAAGAAAGGGGGAAACAGAATGCTCTCTTGCCTGGTCTTTGAGAATTCATAGCACACAATGAAGTGGCAAAGTTAGTGGGGTGGCGAATTTTCAGGTCTGAACGTCCTGTCTGTGAAAGATGTATACCTGTAGCCCAGACACAATGAGAGCCTGTCTCTACAAAAAAAAATTAAAATATTGGCCAGGCGTGGTGGCACATGCCTGTAATCTCAGCTACTTTGGAAGCTGAGGTGGGAGTGTTGCTTGAGGTCAGGAGTTTAAGACCAGCCTGAACAACATAGTAGGACTCTGTCTCTGCAAAAAATTTCAAAATATTAGTCAGGTGTGGTGGTATGGGCTTGAATCCTGGTTTCCTGGGAGGCTGAAGCAGGAGGATCACTTGAGTCCAGAAGTTCCAGGCTATAGTGAGCTGTGATCTCACCCCTGCATTCTAATCTAGGCAACAGAGCAAGATCTTGTCCCTTTAAAAAAAGAATTAAACAAACCAGATCCCATTTGGAACTGGGCAGGCACAGCAAGGGATCTGAGAAGCCATCTGCTAAAGAAAGTTGCATGATAAGAAGAAGGTATGCCTCTGCCTCCCCCAAAGAAAAACATTTCCTAAACTTCCCTTTGGCGAAGAATCACTGGCCTCTGCGAAATACACAGTTCACCTGGCCTCCCTTCTGCCAAGTGAGTCATAGCTCTGGGCTGGGGATCAGATAGTTCTAGAGAGTCTTCCTTTTTTTTTGGAGACAGGGTCTCACTCTGTCATCCAGGCTAGAGTGCAGAAGTAAGATCACTGCTCACTGCAGCATTACAAGTAACTGGGACTATAGGCACGCACAACCACAGCTGTCTAATTTTTCTGTTTTTGGTAGATACAAGGGTCTCACTATGTTGCCCAGGCTGGTCTCAAACTCCTGGGTTCAAACAATTCTTCCCCCTCGACCTCCCAAAGTGCTGGGATTCTAGTAATGAGACAGCGTGCCTGGCCTAGAGAGTCTTACTTTAGTCAAGTTTGGTCAATGTAAAGGGTGTTCCAGGGTGCAGGGCTGTAGGGAGACCCACACGGGGCTCACCACAGGCAGGGCCAGAGAGGCTCCAAGGCCATGTGAAGAGCTTGTAACTAGCTGCCACGTGTTAGATGAAAAAAAAGAGGGGAGCAGGCAGAGGAAAAGAAGTATCTTTCCTCTTTACCTCATGTTTCCTTTTTTTTCTTTTTATAAATGCTTTATACTGCCAAACGGGTGCTTTTTGCCACAAGGGCTAAAATAACTGTTGATTATAAATCAAGTCTAAAATGTCAAGAAGATGCTGAATTCATCTAAAATCCCAGCTTTTAAAGATTCCCATGAACACTGCAAACTGCGGGCATTTGGTGCTGGCTCATTCAGTGGGAGTGTCCTCTGAAAGGAGACACCATCTCATTTGGAGTGGAGTGGGGCTTCAGGGAAAGGGCGGGATTGGCCTCCTGTCTGGGGGCTCTGTGCCCTGGGATCATCCCTGCTCCTCCCTGTGAGGCTGCAGGAACAAGACCACGTCCTGGTGGCTACCCACAAGGATGGCCCTGGTGCCCCCAAACCCTGGGTCCCCACTTCAATCATGTCGACTGCCCTTGGGCTCTCCTGTTTAATCTGTGTTCCCGAAGTTTCTCTCACAGATTTCCTGTTGAAGGCTGTGTGGCATCTGTCACTTGTGGGCTGTCTCTATCTTTATTCTGAGATGCAGTTAGGGAGGAGAGTACAGCAGTTAGGAGCACAGGCTCTTGAAGCCACATGACTGGGGGCAAATCTCAGCTGAGTTCAAATCTTACTAGCTGTGTGACCTTGGGTAAGTTGCTCACCCTCTCTTTGTCCCAGTCGCCTTATCTGTAAAATGGGGATAATAATACAGTTTCTGTTAACAGACAAATTGAATAATCTATGTAAAGCACTTGACATGTACCTGGTGCCCACTCAGAGCTACCCTGGTGCTCACTGCACCATGGAGAATCCTGGGAGTGTACCCATCTCAGGAATCAGGAAGACGTAGGTTCAAATCCCAGTTTTGCCTCTTACTACCTGGGTGACCTGGGACTTGTTACTTTTCTCCTCTACTTCATAAATGGTGAAAACAGCAGTACCTGTTGTTGGTTGTGTTAAGTATTAAAAAAGACCAGGCATGGTGGCTCAATCCTGTAAGCCCAGCATTTTGGGAGACCGAGTAGGAAGGATCACTTGAGGACAAGAGTTCAAGACCAGCCTGGACAAAAGAGTGAGACTCTGTCTCTACAAAAAATAAAAAAAAAATAGCTGGGCATGGTGGTGCATGCCTGTAGTCCCAGTTACTCAGGAGGTTGATGCAAAGGAGTTAGAGGTTATGGTGAGCCATGGTCATACCACTGTGCATCAGCCTAGCCAACAGAGTGAGACCTGACTTAAAAAACAAACAAAACAATTAAATAAGACACAGTTGGTAAAATACTATCACAGAACACATCCATTATAAGTGTTCAACACATGTCAGTTACGTTCTGTCATGATTAATTACTGCTACCCCTGGCCATGACAAATGCAGTTCTATAGTAACAGGGCAGAAGAACCATTGGCCCCACATCCCCACATCCTTTTTGGCAAGAGTTCCAGCTCAGGTTCTGGAGGAGGAATGCCAAGTCTGGGAGATGTCTCAGATAACACAGTGACACCAGCTAATTTGAAGGAGGGTCTAGCCCATGCCTGGCTCTGATTCCTATCACACTGTGACCAGGCACTCTCACTGGCTGTGATTCTCCAGTTATTCTGGGTCAAGTGATTTGGCCTTGATAGTTCCCACTGTATCTGGTGCCTTCTTAGAGTACACACATCCTGAGTGTCGGCAAATTGTCCGAAAGTTGCACCATGGACACACCTTATTCCCCTTGTCTTAGACTGTCATGATTTAGCTTAATAAAGATTTTAGCCTTTTCCTTGCATCAAAATATGGAAAGCTAGACACTGTACGGAGTTTTCTTAGGGGTGCTTGGGGTGAGGGTGCTGACGTATTGTAGACACATGGGGACAAGGTGAGCCACATATTTTCAATGATGAATACCAGCGTCTGTCTGTGGGCAGTGGCTGTCACTGAATGGTGACAGGCAAGTTTGGATGTGGACTGAAAAGCCACATTAGACCAGAGCTCAATGCATCTGATGCTGTTCACCCAAGAATCATTCATGAGGCAAATGAATGTTTGGTCGCACTATAGATGAGTCAGGGTCTTTCACACAGACACGGAGTCTCAGAGCTGTGAAAGCCAGTAGAGACCCTCTTCTCCATTTACAGTTGGGAAGACCGAGTCTTAGAGACACTCAGAACCACCATCCCGTCTCATTTCAGGTTGCCTTCTACTTCCTCTGCCAGCAGCTTCTCCATAAGGAGACAGAATGGAGAGCACCAAAGCAAAACCTCTGGGTCCTCTGCGAACCTGTACAATCTGTTGAATCTTTCGCATCGACTGGGCCTTTCCATTGGCTCTGGTTCCCGAGTCCACCTCCAAGGAATGGCTGACCTGAAGCCTCTGCCCAGTTCGATGGCCTGACTGCCTCCTTCAGAATTAGCATCTATCTTCATCAGCTCCTCGGCCCCATCTGGATGGAACTTGGCATCGGTCCCTCTGCTTGCCTTTTACACAGTTCCCTTCTCAGAAACCTGCTTCTCCAATAACCGCTTGAGTGGTGTCACTCCAAGGATTCCCTTCCTTGGCCCTTAACCACATCCCAGGCCAGGCTCTTCTGGGGCTGGCATCCAGAAATCCCCGCATCCGAGAAGAGTCAGGGGATGAGGAGGTGTCCAGTGGAGACCAAACTCACACAGTGGCAAGCTGTATTTGGCAGCTTCATGTACAGGTTTGGTGTCCTGGGTCTTTCTTCCCAGCCTTTGGTGATTATGTACCTGGCATGAGGTTTTTAAAGACAGCATCACGCTGCAGCCACAGGGCACCAGAAACCACCATCCACCTTCATTCTGACTGGTGTCTCGGCCTGGCCTTACCCTATGGTGTGACTTGGCTACTCCCCACTTCCTGGCTAAGGTCTTCACTTTACTTGCTTTTTATTTAATTAATTTGCTTTTTAGTGTTACCTCAGCCCAGAACTAGTGGTGTGACCTTGGGCAAGTAACTCAACCTCTCTGGGTGTCAATCTTTCTTTCTATCATAAGGAGACACTCACCCTTGGCCTGCCTGCCTCCCTAGGTTGCCCTGAGGACCTAACGGATGTGAAAACATTTTTTTTTTGAGTTGAGGTCTCACTCAGTGTGGCCGCACCATGGCGTGATCACCACAGCCTCAACCTGCTGGGCTCAGGCAATCATTCTGCCTCTGCCTCCCAAGTAGCTGGAACTACAGGCACATGCCACCATACCTGGCTAAGCTTTTGATTTTGTGTAGAGACAGGGTCTTGCTACATTGCCCAGGCTGGTCTCAAACTCCTGGACTCAAGTGATCCTCCCGCCTTGGCCTCCCCTGCTGAGATCACAGGTGTGAGCCACCGCACCCAGCCTGGATGTGAAAACATTTCAGAAACCATAAAGAACAACATAGATGTAGGCTACTGCTGTTGTTGTTTATGGCTTGGTTGAGAACTGTTCTAATGATTTGGGAAAACTAAGAACCCTGAATTGTAATCCCTGTAAAATCAGCATGAAACACAGGGATATCTTAGGATAAAGGTTAGCATAATCTTAAAGATCATTGTTGTAGATTTTCTAAGGACTCATGGAACCTCCCACACTCCTTTCCCTGTCTCAGCTGGAGGAGAGTGCGGGAGGAGGAAGGTCAGGCATAGAAAACAAAAACAACAGCCCACCCCACTCCACAGCAAATGTCTAGCTTCAAAAGCAGGTTTCGTTTAGTGGTCATAAGCCAGTCATTTCTCCCATCTTGAAAACAGCCTGACTACCCAGCCTCGTTTTGCTGCAGAGTTAGCGGGCAGTGTGGTTCCGAGGCTCTGGGGCAGACTCTAGCTCTCCCTCCCCTCCTCAGTCCCAATCTCCTTCCTTTGCAGTCCTGTGTTTTTATATGGAAATGAAAGGTGATTCTTAAGTATTTTATTATGTGTGAATTTACAGGGCCAAAAAAAAGTGTGTATTTTTGGAGATGGAACTAAGATATAGTTCTCTCTCAGCTTTATGGTTTGTGCCTCATGGGTATGGACCTGATAACTTGTGCACTGTGGTTAAATAAAAAAAAAAAAAAAATCCGGGCAGGACTGTAGCAACTTTCCCAGCCATTAAACAGACCCTGGGAAAGTTTAGCTCATTCTGGTGAAATAAAAACTCACAAAGGCTCCAGAAGAAAGAGGAGTGGTTGGAACGGGGAGGGGATTCCCTGAGCTGGGCACACCGACCTCATTTGCTGTTCTGTGCTGCCCTCCCTGGCCTTGGGAACTGACCGTGTACTTCTGAAACACCTGAGAACACATTTGATACCACACAAAAGGTAATTGACCAAACAAGTACCTAGATGGATCCATCTTCCCCAAGGTGGGGTTTGGGGTGAGCACTGTACTTTGACTTAGCTCCAAAACAGGCCTTTCCTGAATCTAGCAGGTCATCGGGGAAGTATTCCTCTATAAAAACACATGGGCAACCTTCAGATCCACCATACAATCAGAGGAGCAGGCACGGAGACATTCCTAGGGTCTGCGGTGTGTTTCTAGGTTTCTTCTGAATGAATCATAGCCTGCCAAATGGCAAATTTGACTCCTGGAATGCAAAAGCAACTCAAGACACGGTGGGCACAGTGACAGGAGTGTGTCAAGAACACTGGCTTCTGGTACATTCATTATTTCTCTGGGCCTCAGTTTCCCCACCCATAAAACAAAACAACTAATGTGAAAAAGGGTGTGTGAGGTTCTTCTCAGCTCCACCATTATAAACTCTAAAATGCGACTGTTCTTAATTTAGCTGTAACCATGGAGGAGAAGCCTCATTCCTGAAAGCCCTAGACAGCTGAGGTCGTATTGCCTCTCTGGTCACTCCTTATAGGGCTCCTTGAGTTGATTCCACACAAGCCCTAGACTGTGGATGACATTTGACTCATTGATCCTGGAGTCTGCTTATCCCTAGGAAGGACAGAGTGACAGGAGCCTGGGAACTAGAAGCAGAGAGGTGCCTAACCCAACCTGGCACCATTTATTAACTATGTGGGGGGACCCCCCAAAACACCAGAATTATGTTTTAGAGGATGGGACCCTTGTAGTGCAGCCTTCCTCTCCCAATATGTAAGTATTCTAGGAAGCCATCGGCAGCTGTGTACCAGCTAGTGTTGTGAGAGGCTACGTTCCACTTCAGTGAATTTTTTTGGAGATTCTTTCAATGTGTTTGCCCATTTCATGATGGGTGATTTATGAGTGCACCTGCCCACATCATGCTGAGTGTTCAGCAGTTTTTGACCAAAAACAGTATGACCCCCATGCCCTACCCTCCCTACTCACCCAATCTTGCAAAATGTTGTTGGGTGCAACTTTTTGTTTCCAGGATGAAAAAAATCCTCAAAGGCAAACATTTTGCCAATGTGGAAGAGGTGAAAAAAAAATGGCAGAGTCACTAAAAGGCATCAAAACTGACAAGTTCAAAAATTGCTTTGAGCAGTGGAAAAAGCATTTTGATAGGTGCATTGCATCAAACAGAGTACTTTGAAGGTGATGGAAGTTTAAACATGTAAGAATAATCACATGATTTTTTATAAATAAATTCTGTTTTTTGGGGATCCCCCTTTATAGATGGCAGTTGCTCTCCTAGTGCAAGCTAGAAGGAGCCCACTTTCTTGCAGGTCCCATAAACACATCAAGGTCATCCTGATGTTTTCCTGTGTGTGTCTATCTACAGCCAAATAAAAAGCGGGTTGCAGGGATTTCCTGAAAAACAGAAAACGTGGCAAGAGAAGGAGCCAAAAAAAGGACTGAAGAGTGGGTCTCCCTGGCAGCCATGGAACATTGACAAATGCATCCCAACAGCTCAATATCTTATCCCTCATGCTGCTGCCATGCAGGCTGATTTCCTTAAGGGCATCTGTCCTCTTGTGACTTCTAGAGGGCACATGTCGCTCCATGTAGCATTAGGGTATTGTGGGGAGGAATGCTATCAAATGTGTAGGTTTCAACTTACTAGATATCTCATCTTAAATAACAACAAATTCTAAGAGCTTTGGCTGTCCTGAGGGTAGAGTAAGGATTCACTCATGTCCACAGATGGAAGAGAAGCAAAGTGTACTTAGGTAACTGCTTAGTGCTACATGCTGAGGGCTCTGTGCCCAACAGGGTGTCAGGCAGTTAATTCTACCAAATTCTGTCCATGGATGTGGTAACTCTAAATTGTCATCTGGCTTACAAATGTATACTCTTGGCCATGAATATGATTAATTTAAAGAGCATGACTGGTTCAGGGCAAATTTATCCCAAGTAAATGGCCAAACATTTGTGAACCTGCACGCTGCAAAGGCATAACAGTCTCAGGAGACTCACCTGCTGGCCCAACGTACAATGTTAGAACTCTGGGTAATCGCGGGCACAAGGTCTATATTCTGTGACCTCAGTTTGTTCATGAGTTAGATGGGAATATTGTCTCTTGCCTATGAGTGATCAACCACATAGCTCAGGAGTGAAGGAATTAATGTTACTCAGATGGAATTGAACTGAATGAAATTTACACTTTTTGTGCCGGGGAAGTTACATGTCTACCTCATGCCCAGAGGAACACATTCTTTGACTTTCAGTGAGTCACCAGTTCTGTAGATTCTTCCTCAAATGTAAAACCATTTGTCAGAGGAAGCAAATTCTGAAGTGGTCAGCACTACCATCCTAGGAATCTGTAATATCCCGACACCATCATTCTTTGGTATCAACTAACCAACATGGCAGTCAGCTGGGACAATTAGGCAAGTGACTCTTTTCAAGTTAGGGTAATCCATGGTTTGAGGATCAACCTGTAGAATTTCCGAGCTTTGGCTTAATTATCTCTAAGAGAGGTCCCTGCCACTCTTCCTCTCATCTTGGAGGGCACGGTGGTCTCTATAAGTGTCTATCCTAATGCTTCTGCTTCTCCAACATTTAATAACCATGAACATCTTAAGTTTGAGCGTGTGCCATGTAATTAGATTTCCTTGCTACGGATGTTGTGCCCCTTCAGCCTGAAAGGAGAGAGACACTTCACCCAGAGATGAGAGCTCGGCAGTGCTGTGTGTCTGCTTGCTGGTGTTCACTTCAGCTAAGCAAGGACAACACTGTAATTAAAATGGGGCCTTTGTCCTTTCAACAGCTGCTCCAAAGAACCGGAGAAAGGAGATTTTTAACTGGGCCACACAAAGCTAGGATTCTTACCCCAGTGGTTTGGGGGAGCAGGGAGGAGGGGATAATGACACTCCTTCTTTAGGAAGGTAATTTGCAGCACCGACACTTTACATTTCAATAATGGCTGGAACGCACGTGCAAATATTTGATGGCGCAGAAAACGTCTCCCTTCCTAGAACCTCAGTGAGGTTCATGGACACTACTAGAATGTCATTTGATTAAAAAGATCATCCATTTTGCAATTCTGCAGGTGCAAGTTCTTGTTCTGGCTCCATAGTGACTAGGTGTGGGCTTTAGGACAAGACACTAACCAAAGTCTCTTTTCCTCTATTTGCCCATATATAAAATGGGTACAAGAATGCCTTACATAGTGAGAAGGATTGAGACACTGAAAGAGCTAACACACACACACACACACACACACACACACATACATACACACATTTCCATCTCTGCATGTCTATGTGATTCTGACTCTATGAACCCATAAACACTTGGAAACTAAGGAAACTGCTTCAAGTCACGTTCTTTTATTTTTACAAATCAAAGCAATTAAAATCAGATAGTTTGTGTCTATCTTATGCTTGTAAGTCTCCTGGGGCCACTCTGAATCATGAATGGCATTCAAATTCCTTAGCTTGGTCAATGAGTACTTCCAACCTGATGTCCAGATGTAGAGGGTCATGGTAGACTGCTCAATGTCACAAAGTACCCCTGATGTCTGTGACAGAAGTCATGCAGTTCCTTCTACCCTGGACAGCCATTTTCTCTACTACTCTCTACTACTCTTGCTTACCTTGTCTCCTTTTGACAAATGCCACCTCTTCACAAAGCCTTACTCTGATATTACCCCTCTGTGCCTGATACTTGGTCTCCATTTCCTATAGGGTTCAGCATGGGCAGTCTTGGAGGATAGCTCCTCACTGTCACTCTCCCTCTTGGATCATAAATCTTTTGAAGATATCCCTTATAACGTTATGCACAGTTTCTAGTTAAGACACCTGCACTATGATGATAAAATAATAATAATAATAATAATAATGTAGAGGCATTTCCAAAGGTAGAAAGGATGACTGAGAGCAAAATATCTTTGCTCTTTTGATGTGGAGCCTCCCCCTGGGTGCTAGCCTTTGTTTGGGAGGGGTCTATGTTTCCCTTCTGCTCTGCCTCTTACCTCTTTGACCCAGATGATCTAAGACCCACTGCCACTGGGATCTCAGTCTAGCCCCACAGGCAGTGTCCAGCCCCTGCTCAGGGCTCACAAGGCTGAGCTCAGAGAAATCCAGCTGTTGACACTAGCCATTGGTTCTGGAGTGGTTCTGCTGGTTCTGCATGAGAGTTCAACTGCCTCATGCTTCAAATAGGCTTCATAGGGTTTGCTAGCAAACCTGAGAACTTCCCAGTATTTATGGCACTCTGGGTGAGTGCCATAAATGCTTCACAAATGAACTGCCAGTAGACTGTAGGAATGGTCTCTACTTATAAATCAAGGGTGGCTTTACTGAGAGAGAGAAACAAAACAAAATAAAACAAAACAAAACTTGTAGGATTTGAAGATTAATTTGGGAATTAAAGTGCCTTAAAATGAATGGAGCCTGATTGCCTCCTTAAGTGAATAAAGAAATTGAGACCTAGAGAGGTTGTCTAAGACCGGCACAGTGGCTCATGCCTACGATCCCAGAACTTTGGAAGGCAAAGGTGGGAGGGTTGCTTGAACCCAGGAATTTGAGACCAGCCTGTACAACATAGTGAGACCTCATCTTTACATAAAATGCAAAAACTAGACGGGCAGTGTGGCATGCTCCTGTAGGCCCAGTTGAATAAGAAGCTGAGCTGGGAGGATCACCTAAGCCCAGAAGATTGAGACTGCAGTAAATCAGGATGGTGCCACTACACTCCAACCTGGGCAACAGAGTGAGACTCTGACCAAAAAAACAACAACAAAAAGTTGTCCTGCTGGCTAGTGTTAGAGCGAGAACTGAAATCCAGGCCTCAGACTTGTCGATTCAGCTCAGTTCCCATTATACCATATGCCTGTCATTATTACTAATGTTTTAGTAGGTGCGAGAACAAAGGGAGAAAGTACACAACAATGGTTGAGAAAGCAAGTCATCTGAAAAGAGTGACGGGGACTGTCCCAATGCTGGTAACTAGCATTTACTTAATCCATTGCTGCATTCTCAAGTCATAAGTTCTGGGAAAGCCTGAGTGGAGGACCTTTTCACAGCCTCCCAATAAGTGGCTGTCATCCTCAGGGGCTCTAAGTCACGCAACAGGGACCATTGTGGCCACTACTGGCAGAGGGTGCAAAGCACAGTGGACAGCCATGGATGACTGACAGCCACCCATATGATGGCCAACATGCACAGGGATCCTTTTTAAACACTGGGCTCTCGATGTGCTTCCTCTAGCTAATCTGCCTGATCTTCCTGCCCCCTCCCTTACAGGAGTCTCCCTCTTCTTCCAGTTTCGGCCAGATGATAATCAGTCTGCAAGACCCAACTCAAGACCATATACTGCCGTAAACATTCTTTTATTCATTCATGCATTCAACAAGTATTTTTAGAGCAACAACTAGAAGCCAGACCTCATTTTAGGATCCAGGGATGAGCAGTGTTATGGCTTAATGGTTTCTGTTCCCTCCCAAATTCATGAGTGAGAAATGTAATCCTCAATGCACCAGAATGGGGAGGTAGGACGAGTTCATTCCACCTCATATATGGATTGATCCTGCTATAACTGAGGCTCCTGGGAGTGTTTCCTCTCTCCTGCCCTTCTGCCATGTGGGAACATAGTGTTTCCCTCTCCTGAGACACAGCATTCAAGGTGCCATCTTGGAAGCAGAGAGACCAGACCCTGAGCTTCCAGGACCTTGACCTTAGACATCCCCATTTCCAGAACCGTGAGAAGTAAGTTTCTGTTCCTTTTATGCTACCCAGTCTCAGGCATTCTGTAATAACACAAAATGGACCAAGACAATTAGTGAACAAAACAATCTGCCTGCTCTCCTGAAGCTTACATTCTAGCGGGGAGAAAGGAGATAGGAAAATGAACAAATAAGAAACTATGCTTCTACTGCATGTGTGTTTACATGTACACACACATATACACACACAAACATAGCTTCTTACTTGTTTGTTTACACATACACTCATGTATTTGATATACATACACATGATATTTACATGTAAGTACATGCTTGTATATGCACATACATGCATATACATATGCACACATAGACATATAATAAATGTATATTCATCAAATGGTGTTCATTATTAAGAAAACAATTAAACAGGATATGGGGAGAGAGTTTAAAGATAGGGACATAGCCTTGGTGTGGTGGCTAATACTTGTAATCTCAGAACTTTGGAAAGCTGAAGTGGGATGATCACTTGAGCCCAGGAGTTCAAGACCAGCCTAGGCAATATAGTGAGATCTTCTCTCTACCAAAAAAATTTAAAAATTAGTTGGGTGTGATGGTGTATGTTTGTAGTCCCAGCTACTCAGGAGGCTGAGGCAGAAGGATCACATGAGTCTAGGAGGTTGAGGCAACAGAGTGAGACCTCGACTTGAAAAAAAAAAGATGGGGGGAATTGATTTAGACAGGTAAGATACATTGAAAACACAGAAGTGGGAGGCTGGAGGTGGATAAATGAAAAATGACTTATTGATACAGCATACACTATTCTTGTGACAGTTACACTAAAAGCCCAGACTTCACCACTATACTGTTCATACTCCTAAAGCTACTGAAATAAGACAAAAAATTGAAACACACACACACAAATTCTCATACCCCCATGCCAAGGGAGTTACGTTATCAAGTGTTTTATGTGCACTGTTTTGTTTTGTTTTTAATTCTAGCAACTCTGTGAATGAGGTTGAGCTGAACAAAATGGCTAGAATTGGAAACGTTCATTGCCTTGAGGCAATCTGATCCAAACTATCACCCACTGCTGGGTTCCTGGCCTCAATTTTTTGAATCAGGGTCTCTGCTTGAACACCTCTAATGACATGGGACCCGTGACTCTCAGGCAGTCTCTTCCATTTCCTACAGCTCAGTGACCTAATCATGGTCTGGTGGGATAAACCCCAGGGATCCTAACTCAGCCAAGTGCTCTTTCAACTTCTTCTAGAAGGACTTACCTCAGGCCACCACTGAACAAGCCTTTCAGGAAGAAGGCTTGGCCTAGGGAGCACTGGCTCCACCCCAGTGACCCCTGCCCCACAAGTGCATGTCACCAGGAAGCATAACCAAAGTGTGAGGGATGACCAGATCCAGATGTAAACATAAAGTATGCAGTGGAACAGCCAGTCCTGCGATATTATTATTCTGAAGTAGATTGTATGTGGGGTTCATTGAATCAAATTCTCTGACAACTGTTTATTGAGAAGAAAGTATGGATGGCTCCACAGCACAGGGAAGGATTTTGGCTTTCAAACATCTAATCTGCTCTCCTAAGTCCTCCAAAGTTTTAAAACAAGGACAGCACACTTGGTCTGGCCATGGCCAACAAGTCCATGTAAGGGCACAAGAACACAGAGGGTCTCTTTGGGTGAGACACAAGCTCACTGTGGTGGGGACTGATGCGTATAGAGCTGCCTTTCCTCTAATACTTCCCTCTCTAAACCTGACTTCTGGGAGTCCTAAAAGTCATGCTGAATGGAGGAATGTCTCCCTCCTTGGAGCACGGCACCCTAGAGCC
Source organism: Tarsius wallacei (assembly GCA_963574415.1). NCBI lineage: Eukaryota > Metazoa > Chordata > Mammalia > Primates > Tarsiidae > Tarsius > Tarsius wallacei. The sequence continues at coordinate 3,861 of CAUYQG010247293.1, read as the reverse complement.
CTCACACGCACAAGTTTTGAATGCAGAAGCAGAAAGCACAGAGATCCGGGCCACCTCTCAGCCGTGCTCACAAGGCAGGCACTGGCAGGCTTGGGGCTATGCTAGAGAGGGTAAGGGGGGCTGTGAGGGAGAGGGGAGGTAGCTCAGAAATCACCAACATGAGGGAGCAGAGCCTAACCCTCCTACTGGGGTGGATAGGAAGGGATCAGAGCATGGATCCCTTTGCACTTACACACAGATGACAGATGGACAGGAAGACTACTCAGTCAGTGACGTATCAGAGAATATTCAGGTTGGGCATGTGGCTATCACTTGGTCTTGGGCTTAAGTTTATTTTCTTTTGAAGCTTTAAAACCCTAGGTTGAAATGGAAGCTCAGCTGGAGCATAAACAAATGAAAAAGATGAGGGTTGAACGACCCTGAGATCAGAGCTAGAAACATTCCCAAAGGTCCTGTACCCAACTGCCTCTCCCCAGCAGATGCTGGAGTGGGCCTTACAGAGTGCTAGGAAGGCAGAAAGTCAGGCTCATCAGTCTTTCATTTTACAAACAAGGAAACTGAGGTCTAGCAAGAAAGCACTGCCAGCTCAACCATCTCACAGGCATTCTGTCCAAGCCCCTTCTATCCCACACAGAAGTAGGGCCCTGATGTCTGCCTTGAGGGCTGGGATCATGTGTGCTCTTATATTCCCGTGGTGTTTAGCATAGAGCTAGGTACATTGTAAAGTGCCGTGTGTGTGTGTGTGTGTGTGTGTGTGTATATATATATATATATATATATAGATATATTTTTTTTTTTTTTTTTTTGTAGTCTTACTCTGTTGCCCAGGCTGGAATGCAGTGGCATGTTCATAGGCACCCCAGCACCTCATCGCTCTGGCGATCCTTCCGCCTCAGCCTTCCAAGTAGCTGGAACTACATGTTACAGAAGTACACATTACCATGTCCGGTTAATTTTTGATTTATTATAGAGACAAGGTCTCGCCAAGTTGTCCAGGCTGGTTTCGAACCCGCGGGTTCAGGCAGTCCACTTGCTTCAGCCTCCCAAAGCCCTGGGATTATAGGCTGAGTCACTGAGCCTGAACTGTGTATATGTTTTAACTGACTGATTATTTTAATGACTTCTACCCTATACTTGATACTAATAGTCTTCAGGCTTGAAGAAAATATTTATAATTCTTCCCTGAACCACGAAATGAAACCCTATGCATCCTTGGGGAATGTGTCCTTGGTGACACTTCTGAGGCCTGGAAACCTGTCACTCTTAGAAAGCTGTCACTCTTAGAAAGCTGTCACTCTGAAGCACAATGCATGATGGGAATGCACTGGGCAACAATGTCTCTGTACCTTCGCCTGAGGACGCCCTGTTATATCAGAGGTCTTGGATGGCCAAGTTGGGCATACAGTAGACACAATGTCTTCACCATCAATTTCCACAATTATATTCAAATCAATATAAAATGCATGTTTATGATGCAGTAACGACATCAGTCAAACCTGAGCCATTTACTGTAATACATTTTAGCATTTTTTTGATGAACTCTTCTGCTTGTCTATGATCTGTGAAAGAATGAAAATAGGCCTCAATTCAAAAAATTAGAACTCACTCCAGCAGTCAGCCACTGAAGCACCTTTTCTTAGAATGTTTGCCCTGGGTAGGCTGATAGAGCTCAGAGAAAGCTCACTGCCAATGATACTGGGCTGGAATTTGAAGTATTGGGTTCAAGTCATATTTCAGTTGCTACATTACTTTGTCCATAACATGAGGGGGTTGGTCACAATGAATTTTTAGGCTCCTTGTAGATCTTAAACCTCTAAAAACCTTGCTTCAAGCCTGTGCTAATGGATATACCCCAAGCCTGTGCTAATCAGTAACAATCGATAGTATCCATCCACTTCTCAACATCATTTGATTACACAGAACCTTGGATGAAATGTCTCTCCTTCTATCTGACTCTAGAAGGTCACTCAGAAAATGAATAGAATACAAAATCCATTCATTGACCATGAGTCTTTGCTTGTCATATAGAGAAACTGTGACTTTGATCCTGCCCAGTGAAAGTAACCCCAACTAAACAAAAAAATCAAACTTCAAACCCTCGGAGTTGACATGGTAAGACAATATATGACTCATGATTTCTCTGATTGGGGGAGTGTGCCCTCTGTTATCTAAGAGTAGACTATTTCCTGGAGGGCAGGGCACTGCCTCATCAGTCAAGCTCTGTCATAGGTGAGTGTGTTCATAACCAGTAACTAAAGGTGACCGCCATGTTTTGAATGACAAATACTTCCAGCCCAGATAACTCACAACACTGCAACTCACTTTGAGTTGATATCTGTGCAAAGTATGCACAAGTTACAAAAAGGAAACCACACATGAAGAACATGATTGAAGGGCATGTCTGGGCTGGGGTAGAGATGATTAGAGAGCACTCTGCAGCTCCAGAATCTCCAAACTGAGCCTAGGGTCTGTCCCTCATCTAAGGACAAAAGCCGTAGATCAGGTACATCCAGCCTGCAGCCAGTGGGCCACAAATGGCCCAGGACAGTTAGTCATGCGGCCCCACAAAATCTTTTAACAGCATGTGTTTTTTTTATTGTTTATTTTATTGATGACCCCATGCAACGTTCCATTTTTGAAGTTCACAATTATGCCTCATTCATGACATCACTTTTTGGCAGGACATACATTTGTGAGCAGCTGTTTTCAATTATGAAGCACACGAGGAGCAAAATTCGAACTAACATTTCTGATGAGCATCTTGAGAACTCACTAAGAATTGCAACCACTTTCATCAAACCAGACATTGATAGATTAGTTTAAAAAAAAAGAAGGTAAAATTTCCCACCAGTTTCACATTGTTCTCATTTTTCTAAACTTGAAAATAGAAATACAAAAAATAAAATAAGCCTTATTAGGTTTATACACTAAGTATATTATATAATTTATGTGTGGCCCAAGACAATTCCTTTTACTCAATGCGGCCTAGTAAAGCGAAAAGGTTGAACACACTGCTGTAGATGCTGAAGTGCCAGGTCTGGGCACCCATCCAGAGCCTTTTGTTATTTTTTTAAGCTTACCAGAATGGCACACATATATGTCTTATATGGAAAAGGCTGAAAGAGGGCTGGAGGGATGATGAAAACAGAAAATAAGCCCGTGAAACCAAGCCTCCCTAGTTAACTAAAAATGGACTGGGTTCAGCCTGACCTTTACACAACTGGCTGTGGTCACCGTGGTCCATTCAAAGATGTCTGAGAGAGCACATGGAAAAGCAGGCTGGGTGTGGTGGCTCACACATATAATCCCAGAACTTTGGGAGGCTGAGGCGGTAGGAGGATTGCTTGAGGCCAGGAACTCGAGACCAATGTAGGCAACACAGTGAGACTGTCTCAAAAAATTAAATTATAGCTGGGCTCGGTGGCTCAGCCTGTAATCCCGCGCCTTTGGGAGGCTGAGGTGAGTGGATTGCCTGAGCCCGTGGGTTTGAGACCTGCGTGGACAAGCGAGACCTCATCTCTATAATAAATCAAAATATCAGCCGGGCGTGGTAGCGCGCGCCTGTAGTTCCAGCTACTTGGAAGGCTGAGGCGGAAGGATCGCCGGAGCCCAGCAGGTTGAGGCTGTGGTGGCCAGGAGCGGCCACTGCACTCCAGTCTGGGCGACAGAGTGAGACTCCAACTCAAAAAAAAAAAAAAAAAAAATTAAATTGTAAGTCAATGTGCACGCCTGTAGCCCAAGCTACTTGGGAGGCTGAGGTGGAAGGATCACCTGAGCCCAGGAGTATGAGGCTGTGGTGAGCCATGATCATGCTACTGCACTCCAGCCTGGACAACAGAATGAGATTTGACTCAAAAGAAA
>CAUYQG010247286.1:0-13269 GCA_963574415.1 Tarsius wallacei | reverse complement strand
CCCAGACTGGAGTGCAGTGGCCGCTCCCGGCCACCGCAGCCTTGACCTGCTGGGCTCCGGCGATCCTTCCGCCTCAGCCTTCCAAGTAGCCAGAACTACAGGCGCGCGCTACCACGCCCGGCTAATTTTCTGATTTTATGTAGAGATGAGGTCTCGCCAATTTCCCCAGATGGGTCTCGAACCCTCAGGCTCAGGCAATTCACTCACCTCGGCCTCCCAAAGCATGGGATTACAGGCTGCGCCACCGAGCCCGGCCCACATCAGTTGATTTAAAGCTCTCAAATGCTTTCCCACTTCCCTTAGAATAAAAATAACTTACCATGGGCAATGGGCCCTCAGGGTATCTGGCCCCTGCTCTACAAGACCAGCTACAGTCTACACCCGTCCCAAGCGCTTTTATCTCAAATGCACCAACACTCATCCGTATTTCTACAGCTCTCCTCCAGTGAGCAAATCCTGTCCTAAAGCATAAATGTTCAGCATATTCCACCACCCATGACGGAACCCCTGCCCGCTCCTTCTTCAGTCGTCTGTTTCTCCAACATTTCTCTCTCCGCCCCACCCCCACTCTAGCTATACACATCAGCACATATTCTTTCTATTGTTTACCCCCCCCTTGGCTGAAATGATTTCTATTTTTATTACAAAACTGAGTTCAGGTGTTAGATACATCAAAGAGTCCTCCCTGTCCTCTTGTCCTCCATCTGATTTCAAGGTTTCTGTTAGAGTACTCCATTTCACATCCTGTAAAGCTTCCATCAGAGCATGATTAATGCTGTAATATTAAGGCAGCGCCTTTGCAATATGGACCAGTGGTTAAGAATGCAGGCTCCAAGCTGGGCACCATGGCTCAAGCCTCTAATCCCAGCATTTTGGGAGGTGGAGGCAAGAGGATTGCCTGAGTCCAGGGGTTTGAGACCAGCCTGGGCAACTTGGGGAGACCTCGTCTCTAAAATAAATCAAAAAATTAGCCAGGTGTGGTGGTGCATACCTGTAGTTCCAGCTACTTGGAAGGCTGAGGCAGAAGGATCTCCTGAGCCCAGCAGGTCAAGGCTACGGTAGCCATAAGTATGCTACTGCACTCTCTAGCCTGGGTGACAGAGTGAGACTCCAACCTTCCCGCTCCCGAAAAAAATATAGGTTCTGAGCAAGATCACTGACTGGTGTGTGGTTATGGGTCAGGTCCTTTATTTCTCTGAGCTTCCATGTCCTCAACTGTAAAGTGCAGGGAATAATGTCATCTCCCCTGTTAAGGAGAGGTGCATGCAAAGTGCTTAGACCTGTTGGCACAACAGCCGCCCTGTGAGGCTGTCCTCATTTTAAAAATGAGAGAACTGAGGCCCACAGAGTTTAATGTCTCCACAGTCTTATTGCAGCAGAAAGAGCCCAAGATCTTTGCTCTATGCCAAAATACTTTTCCATGGCTGTATCTATTCCTACTTTTTCACAGACCACAGTACATTTTGAGACACCTGGGCTCAACTATCTCAGGGCTTGGTGTGAGACAGAAGTAGTAGCAATGTGCCTGGCAGAAAAGAATGGTGATGCTGGCACAGATGGTGGTTCTTGGTGGATGCAGGAGTACAGACAGGTGGCAGCAGGGTGAGGCAATGTCATGGCTACTTAGTTGGGAACTCAGGACACCCATGGACTACTTAGGATATGGAGAAGGCTCAGCAGGGGGCTGGGATCCTGCATCAAAAGAAGGGTAGAGTCCATAAAGCATGTCAATTGTTACTGACTCCATTTATTACCCACAAGGCCAGAGAAACCTGGATATACAGACTCCATTCTGAAACCCTTTTCCTATACAGAATGAATACAATTCACTCCCGGTTCATCATTCAAAAATCAATTAAAACAAGGAATCTCCCTCTTCTCTTTCCCTCCCACCCCCATCCTTGAAACTGTATTCTAACTTTAAAAACAGTACATTCGTTTGTCAATCTCTTAATAGAAGCTAACTCTGTTTTTGTTTTTTGGTATAAGACATTCACAGTTTCCAGTTTTTTTCTTTAAAGTCAAACACAAGTTTTAAAACACTTTTGAAGTAATCTAACAGCTGAATCCTAGACTATTTAAAACCAATTTTCCATTGCTGTATGGTTGATTCATCCATACTTCAACAATTTAACAATTTTTTTTAGCAATTTGCCTTTACTGAGTCTTCCTAAACCACTCCATTGAAGGTTTCAAAAATTTCCCTTTCTGCTCATGTTCATAACTCATTAGTTTACTCAATATTAAATGATAGCTTTGCAATAACAATTAAAACTGGAATCCACAGGTTTGGGAACAGGTTCACTAAATTTAACTCAATTGGGGTGCGCTGAAATGGATGGTAGGAATACAGGCCAGAGCTCCCAGCACAGGTCAACTGCCAGACGCTCAGTGTGCAATTAGAAGTCAAAAGTTTTACAGACAAAATGGAAGTGCTGGTTACATAGAGATTGGAGAACAGAGCTTCTGAAATGTGCCAATTCATTTTCCAAGTCGAATTGTATTTGCAGATTCTAGTTTTGCCAGCAGGTGGCAGATATGGCTCACACACTCATGAGTCCTACCCAGGACTTGGCAGGAAGCTGAGCCTTTGTATTAGCGGCTGAGACAAGGCAGACAACCTTACTTCCATCATGTGAAACCCCTTGGGTCTTCTCTGCTCCTTGGATAAACTGGTGGCATTTTCTCTCCAGGTCGAGGTCAGCAGAATTCAATAGGATCATAAAAATACACTGGTATTCCCATCTAATTTCTCCAAGCCTCAGTTTCTCCTCTGAATAGGGAGAGTGTTGCCACTTCCTGTCTCACTTGGTTGTGAGGAATAAAGTCACCTCATATTCTTTTCTCTCTCTTTGAAGAGAGGGGAGGGCAGTGTCTCACCTTCAGGGAAAGCTCCAGTCAACCAGGTGGCCAGCTTGCCACGGCAGAGGCCTGATAGCAGAGACAGATGTTGCTCTCTACCAGCCCCTCCAGAGCCCCTAACACACCCTGACTGCTGAGGCTTTGGAGGCCCTCAGCAGGAGCCAGCCTCCTGAGTGGTAAGGTCCCCAGTTAGGTGCCTAGAGACAGTCAGTGGCCAGCCTGCCTCAGCACAGAGTCACTCCACCTGGCTCGGCCCTATGGGCTTGCACTTCATGGTGGGGAACCAACGTTACCTGGGAGCACCAAGACCCTGGCACTTAAAGCACTGGCCCTTGTTAACAGGCCAGGTGTTGTCATAGTTTAGACCTGACTCTAGGCAGATGCATGGCCGGGCATGAATAGCTTCTACAGAGACAGTGGCCAGAAACTGGGGTGCTTGGGTGACGACCGCTTATCACAAAACCCCTGTGAGTTATACTGCACAGGGGTAGGGACAGGCCACATGTCAAGACACTGAGGGGAGCATGTGAAAGACAGTTGACTGCTGTGCCCAGAAGTCAGGCCCCTCCACCCAGAGGACTGCCATGCTGCCTCCTAAACCATAGCCCTAGGAGCTCTGGCTGGGCCTGGACTGTTCAGTGGGGGCGAGGAGAGGAGGCTGGAGGCATCCTGGAGGGATTTGCCCTGATGGAGCCTTGAAGTCAGGATGAAGTGGAGGAGGGTGAACAGCAGAGAAGGCAGGATTAGCACTAGCTCTTGGGAAGTCTGGAACCAGGGCCCCAGTGTGAGGTGTGGGTACCTGGCAGACCAAGAACAGGTGGGTCCCATCACCTTGGCTCAGCTCTCCTGCAGACACATGCCACACTCACCTCATACCTTGGGGTGCAGAGCAGGGGGTTCCCAGCACCCATGCTGATCTGCTTGAGTTCTGGCCCTGGAGCAGAGCTGGGACCACAGTGGAAGTCCCAGGGGACCTTCCAAGACAGCACCCAGCAGCAGAGATCCAGATGGCTGGGGGGGGGGGCAGGAAGGGGTGAGGAAGGATGTCTCCCCCTGAGTACATAAATGGTGGAGTTGAAAGCACAAGGCCAGGAGCTCCTCAGGGAGCTTCACACCCACTTCTGAATGCCACCTGCCACTCCACCCAAGGGCACACCCCAACCCTTTGAGAAACACTAGAAGCCACCTAGTAAACTCCATTTTGCACGGTCATAAAGAATGAGCCAGGCAACAAGGCATAATGCTTTCTGAGCAAATTTAATAAAGAAAGCAAACCGTTCCTAGTGCTACCCAGATCCTGGGTGCCACCCGTTTTGGTGGCCATAAGGGACTTTTCCCGGGTGAAGGGCTAAGTGTAGCTCTTGGCACTGTCCCTTTCTGACACCCACCAGGCTGGATTCCACCTGGGTGTGGGGTCCCGAGAGTCCCCACAGGATCAGGATCTCTCCTGCTCCAGAATGTTTGGCCCTGCTGATGGCCTGGGTCCCAGCTGCAGAGGCTTCTGGCTCTACACATGGCTGGAGGACAGCAGACGTGGCGCATAAGTCAGCTCTACCATTCCTTTTACTTTGGAGCCCTGGCACCTTTTGTCCCTACAGTCAAGCTTCCCAGGGTTGAAAAAAACTCCTCCATCTCCCTCTGCAACAGCTGGTTCCTCCTCTCAGCATCCTCCCGTGCCCGCTCAGAATTCCGCAGCTTTATCTCCAGCATGGTGTACTTCTTCTTTTCCTGGTCCAGTTCTTCTTCTAACCGGGACATTTGTCTTCTCAGGTCAGTATTACCTTCCTCAATTCTTAAAAGTCAAGAAGAGAGACATTGTTTTAGAGCCTGGCTCACTGGGTTCACTCTCAGGCAGATGCAGCCTCTACTTGCACTCACTGTGGGAGGGAAGGGCTGATCAGGCCAGGTCTACGGAGGGGGAGGACACCCTGGCTGGGGGTGGGGGCTGGTTAGACTTCATCCGCTCCTCACAAGAACCTCCTCCGCCCTGCCATAGCTCCCCTTGGCCTGTAATCTAGAAATGCCACCATGAGCTCTCTACCTTCAGCACCTCCCTGAGCTCTCGCTAAAATAAAGAGCACCAGCCCCTCCAGTGGAGCCACTTGTCCAGCTGGGGGATCACCTGCCAGCTGGCGTGAGCAGCATAGGTCCCTGCATGGCAGGGGATGGGACTTGAGCTTTCCCTGGCCTTTGTTCTTGTGCTCCAGTCTCCTCTTGCTCCCCGTGGTACCACTGGAGACTACCATGTGCTTCCATGCAGGTTCACACCTCACTGAGCCAAGATTGGCATGGCTATCTTTTTGACCAGATGACCAGCTTCTGCCCATCCCAAGAGACATCTGAATTGGGCTTCTGAGAACTCACGCGTTAGAGGTTGGAGTCCAGCTTGGCGACATGCAAGCCACATGGATATGGGCAGGACATGGACTGCATGGTGCCCCAGTGTCCTCCCCTGAAATGCAAATGGTGACCCCTCCCCAGAGCACCACAGTCACCATGGACAGGAAGACAACATGTGCCCAGCACAGTGCCTGGTACACATTGCATGTAGAACAAATATCGATCCTGTGCCCCATAGGATGAGGCCTCCGTCCTAAGCACAGAGCACAAAGCATGGCAAATGGAGAAGACCTCCCTCAGCCTCAGCCCTCTCAGCTGGAGCACAGACAAGCCGTCAGAGAGACGGCCGCCGCCTCCTCCTCATGCCTTACTGCCTGGACCTCCCCTCTTCCTTCTCTGCAGGCCCCACCTAAGTACTGACAACTCTCAGTCTATTTCACAAGCATCTCCCCAACTGAACAGGTCCAGAACTGAGCTCCTGAACCTCCTCCATAGCCCACTCTCCCACAGCCCTGGAACTCCCCTCAGTGAAGGCCTTTCTCTAGCTGCTTGGTCCAGTGACAATGTCCTCCCCTAAGCCAGTCCTTTTTCTCATTCGCACATCCAACTAGTCAGCAGAGCCCTTCAACTCTACCTTCAAAAAATGTTCAGCATCCAGTTGTTTCTCCGCACCTGGACATGCTACTCCACGGGTCGGGCCTGGGACCCCAGCCTTCTAACTGGCCGGTTCTACCCTTGACCTCTGACAAGCTCTTCTTAGCATGGCAGCCAGGCAGGTGTACCTGCCAAGGTGCCTGGGGTGCTCAAGACCCTCTATGGACTCCTCATCTACCACATTCTCAAAAGACCAGAGTATTTCCCAAGCCCAAAGGCCCCACCCCCTGCCCTTTTCTGCTCTGCACATCTTCTGCCCCCAGCCCTTCCCTCTCCTATACTGCCTTGGCCCCTGAGCTGAGTGCTGGCTGTAGCTCTGAGGTCCTCCCTCCACCAGGAGTCTGCCTTCCCACATGTTCCCCCACTGCGTCCCTTCCCTCAGTGGTATTGTATTGTTTTCCTCTTGCATGTACCTTCTAACACACCATATATTTTATTTTATTTATTTTTTGAATTGGGGTCTTGCTTTGTTGCCCAGGCTGAAGTGCAGTGGCATGATCATGGATCACTACAGCCTCAAACTCCTCACACCATACATTTTTAAAAATATCATGTTTATGGTCTCTGTTCCCTGTCCCTCTTAATAAGAATACAGGCAGAGATTTTGGTCAGTTTCGGTCACAGCTGTGTTCCCAGCATCCAGCCCAGTGTCTGGTACTTCACAGACAACAGAGTCTCTTTTGGGAATGCATGAAGGAAATCTGACTCCCAAACAGAACACTGGGAGGGGGTCCGAGTCTGGGGAGGCAGGGCAGAAAGTCAGTCCCACCACCCAATGACTCCATATGTGCAGAGAATGGGGTGCATATTCCCCAAAGATTTGCTGGATGGGACAGTGCTAATCTCTCCACCTTCCTTCCTGTGCTCAGAGACCCTCTTCATTCTAGACCTTACCTCCAACCAGGATGACAGCCCAGCCCAGACCATACTGCAAGTGAGAACAGCCCCTCTTCATGGGCTACAGCTGCTGCCCCCTTTCTCCTGGGAAGCTCATCTTACTTCCAGCCCTCTGAGCAGGAGTTAATGCAAACAGCAGAGGTTCCTGAACGCTGTCACCCACCATGAGAAGCACTTAACACTCAAGACAAAACGGGTAAGGTCACCCAGACCCAGTGAGTCTGCTGTGGACACTCAGCCGATACCCAATGGGGCTGGGACTGGAATCCAGGCAGTCTCACCCACAGCCCAGCCCAAACAATCCTGCATCTCCCAAGACACCATGCTTCTGAAGAGGTGATAGAAGCTCCAGGTGGCTCCACACAAAAGGAGTGAGAAGCTGGTCGTCCCACCTCCTCTAGGGCTGTCTTTGGGCAACCCTCTGGAGAGGAAGACTTCCCATGTGCCCTATAGAGCTCATCTTCAGCAGTTCTCACCCTGCACTGTTTCTCTAGAGGCACCTGGCTCTTATTCATGCTGCGTCCTCTCCCCTCAGCACAGCTCTGTCCTACTGGTCCTTCAAGTCCTGGCTCAGGCATTGCCTGCTGTGACTTCCCCCATAGCAGAAGCCCTGCCTTCAAAGTCCCTCTCCCATCTCTTACCGCTACACACAAGGCACCTGCACACACCTGGCACTCACCAGTGCCCAGGAGATGGCTGCTGGCAAGCAAAAGGGCCAAGGGCTGCCATTCCAGCTCCCTGTGGAAATCCCAGATTCAGAGTGGGCCGCAGGAATGTTCCACCCTACTGCCTCTGATGCAAAAAGGGAGCCCTCAGAACCCACAGAAGCCCCTGCTAGAGTGTGGGACCTGGGTGCACAAGTCAGCTGACTGGCAGGGTGGCGGACACAGACAAGAGGAGCCTAAGATGCTGACAGGACCCCTCAGCACCACTGGAAGAACTCAGCCTTTAGAAGCGTGAGGTTCCCCATTGCAAACAGGAAAATGTCCTCACATGAAGGAGAAACTAGGACCCATCTGCGAGCGAGCCAGCAAGCCTCAGGCTGCAGCACAACCCTCTACCTGCAACCTGGGCAGGCAGGAGGGCTCTGCTTAGTGAAATTGGATTCCCATCCCATCCCAGAAGGAGTCCTCACTCCCCTGGGGCCTGGGTGCTGGTGAGAACTTCCCCAAACCCAACACCCTGGCTACAGGACCCTGTGCTGGTACAGATCTGGGGCCTGCCTCCAGGGGCCGCCCTTTCCCTGATTGAGGACTGTATACCACCTCCACTCCTCCCAGCAAAAGCCCCTAGCCGCTAGGCTGGCAGTCTCACTCCCTGTGCCTTCAGCAGGTCTCTGTGGAGCTGACTGGGCACCAGGCCTGCGGGCATGGAGCTGCCCCAGAGAAAAAACCCTCTGCCTACTACTCTCCCCCACCCCCATTCTCCTGAAAGGCAGCTGGGGTGGCTGCTCCAACCCTGTCCCTCGAAGCCAGCAGCAGGGAGGTGAGAGGCCGCCGCCCATGGTGCCTGGGAGCCCAGCGCCCCTGCAGGCTCCCCAGCCGCGGCGCGTTACCTTTGTACACTTGTCTGGTGCTGGGTCCTCTGGTTACCTTTTTATACTGGCTTCGTACTCAGTCCTCTGGCGGCACAGCTCCGCCCTGAGCTCGGCCACCAGGCCCTGGAGAGCCTCCGAGCGGCGCGCACCCTCGCGTCCGGGGCTGCCCAGCTCGCTGGGCTCGCTGCTGCTGATGACCGCCTCGTCCAAGGTGTGGCCTAGGTCAGGGGACCTGCGGTCGTCACTGCTGCTGGGTAACGGGGATGGCTCCAGGGCCCAGTCGGCGTGCAGGGAGCTGCGCGTGGAGGAGTCGCTGGCGCGGCAGGCGGTGCAGCTGCTGAGCGAGCCCCCCACCGACACCTCTCCCGATGAGGCCCCCGACCACGCCGTGCTGGCTGCACTGGGGGTGCTAGGCGCAGGGCCAGGAGGGGGCACGTTGTCATAGGTGGAGAGTCTCTGCGCAGAGCCCGAGTCCTTGAGCCGGTCGCCGGACGAGGCCCGCCGGTGGCCGCGCAGGGAGGATAACCCGTTAATGAGCCAGTTCCCTCCGGAGACGATGGGTACCTCCAGGGATGAGCTGCCCCCCTTGGGGCTCCCTGAGCGAGACCCCGGCTGTCGGAAGGAAGACTTCCAGTGGGGCAGGGTCTGCCCCTTCTTCCCGGGGCTGGTGGCAGCCGGGCTGGTGGCAGTGGTGGGGCTGCACCTGCCCCCTAGCCCCGCGGGTGAGGGTCTGGAAAGCACAGCCACAGCGGCCCGATCCAGGGACGAGGTCCTGTGTGCCAGCAGGCCAGGGCTGCCGGGCTCTCCCTGGCTGTTCCCAGGGAGCTCTTCGGAGCCCCACCCCACTGTGCACTTCGGGCCCCCACGTGGGGAAGCAGGTGCTTCTGGGGCCATGGCAGTGAAGAGCTGGCCGTGTTTGCGGATGAGGACGGTCATCAGGTGCTGCACTAGGGAAGTGCCTGCCAGGGAGAGAAGAGGGCCCTGCTGAGTGGCCCTGCCCCAGCGTCTGAATACCAGTCACAGGGGAGTGGGCTTCAAGCAGGCTGCCTGGCCTGTATTCAGATCCAGGCAGCCTCTCCAAGGTTGCCTTCACCCACTTACAGGGGAAAAGACCACCATACACCCTCCAATCCCAGGCCCACACACAAGGACAGTGTCCAAGAATACCTTCCTCAGACACAGAGCTTCAGACAGTGAGGAAACATTGTGCCTCCACACCCATGCCATCCAGCTGGAGGTGGGTCAGGAAGCAGGCACCATGCCATCAAGGCTTTGGGATGGACAGGTGGAAGGTTGGACCTAGAAACCAGGACCTGGGACATCAGAGCTCTGTCAGCTGCCCCATGTCACCTCCCTGTGCTGCCAACAATGGTGATGCCTGAATGTCTGCTCTGGGGAGCACAGGACTCTGGGACAGGGAACAGAGCTCTTTCCTGTGTGTGGGCACACACAATGCACACCACTCTCCCCACACAATCCCACACATGCACACATTATCACACTCACACAATCCCTGTTCTCTAGGTCATGCCCCTGAGATGCAGCCCTGCAGTCTCAGGGACTCAGTTCCTGTGGCGGTGGAGTGTGGGTCAGTAGCAAAGGTTGGCAGTGTAGGAAGGACCACAACATCTATCCAGCGGTCTCCTTCCCTCCTGTTACCCACCACCAAGCAAAGACCAGACATGGGGGAGGTCTGCCAGGTGATATGGAAGATTGAGTGCTTGGGTGGATGCTCCCACTAAGGTAACTAGGAATCCTGGAAAAAAATCAAGTAAGGAATTCTGTGGCCAACAAGCTAGTTGAAGCAGGAGAAGGAGAGGGAACTCCTTGAAGCAGGAACTCAGTGAAGGAGGCAGGGCAACCAGGCAGGTAGGAGCTTGAGTCTTCTTGGCTCATGGGGCCCTGGGGTGGACCCTGCCCGGGCAAGCCAAGTGGAGACCTGAGCAAATGCAAGCCCACTTGAGAGCTACACCCTCATCATAGGGGACCAGAACAGCCTCAGCCACGATCTCACACCAGCTCCACCCAGGACAGGCTCTAAATTCTATGCCAGCCTACACCTGTGCCCTATGATAAGCCTGGCTGACTGGCCTCTGATGAGTTCCCATGACTCTTCTGGCCTCAGTTTCCTCATCTGTAAATGGGGGCAATTACCACAGCACCAGCTGGTTGTGAAGCCTGAATTAGGTAATGTAAATAAAGCACTTAGAAGCATATTGAAAGCAGCTGCTGTCATCGCTAATTTTTTAAAATCATTTTATTATCTATCATAGAGGAGAAATTCCCTGGGGTTTGCAAAATTCTGACATTCAGGAACCTATGAGTTACTTAGTCATAAAAGGAAAGCAAAAACGCCTGTGTGTGTTCAAGGACAAGGATGCTGACCTCTCCCATCTCCCCAGCCTTGCCCATTCACAGTAACCACTGGCCACTCTAATTGCACCCAATGATCTGCAGCTGCCAGTTGCAGGGCCAAGTTCCTTTTCCGTTTATAGCTGGACCCATGGGAGTGGGGGCAGTGAAGTCTAGAGGGGTTTCTGCCAAGTCCCCAGTGATGAAGATGTGCCATCTGAGCCACCCTTCCCACTGACCTGGCCCTGGGCTGTGATGGTTTGAGGACTCGCCCTGGACCAGGATGAGTACAGGCACCCAGGGCCACCAGGCACACCTCCCCCATTACCTTCCATGATAGTCACTGGGTCCTCTATTTGTGGCCGTAGTATGTTAGGTCCAAAAACAGTTGCCAGGTTCTGGACACTCATTTTGTTGACGTTTGAGTGGGACTGAACTTCATCCAGAAACCTGCAAAGTAAGGAAGATGCAGTTGGTAAAGCAGACTTTAATGTCCAATCTTCTGGGAGTTGCCTTGCCCCATACCTTGCTGCCCAGGGTCTCCAGCTTCTGGGCACAGTCTGCCCCTGCCAGCCTCGGATGAGGGCAGAGCTACCCCTGGGGTCCAAGGAGCCATCTCTGATGTCCCAGCAAAGGTCACTGGGACAAGAGCCTATCATTGTTTGCATAGAAGGAGGACGTTAAACTCTTCAGACTAGAGTGGGGGCAGATGCCCTGGAAGACCCAGACCCCCAGGTAGGGGACTGGATGACAGCCACCCCTACATAACTCCTCCTGGTGAAGGGTTGTGGTCAAGGGACAGACATAGGGGAACAGGATGGTGAGAGGTGCCCAAGAGGGACAAAGGGTAGGTCTCTTCTGCAATGATCCACTGGGAACTGTTTAAAACTACCTATATCCTTGGGACTGTAAAGTTCTGTGAGCTCAGGGTCTGTGCTCTTTATTCCCTGCTGCATGGACACTTGGTGAGGCTGTGCAGGGTGGGGGAAAGACACAGGCTCTCTTAGTAAAGGGAAAAAGTAGTTCCCCTCATTCCCAGTGCCACTTACTTGCAGATATATCTGAGCAGATTGTAATTGGCCTGAGGAAGATTGCTCACTTGTTTAGCCAATTCCAGAGTCCCCTAGGGAACGAAGGAGAAAAACAGAATTTCAAAAACCAGCATTGAGGCCCCAGGGCCCTCCTCTGACTGAGCAAAGGAGTGGATGAGGAGAAAGGGAGGTGGGGGCCACAGCAGTCCAGACCCAACTGACCAGGGGCTCCACCACCCCCTTCTCCCTCCAAGGAATGACCCAGACTGCAACCCCCTGGGAAGCTGAGTTGCTTCCAGGGAGCTGGTGTGAACAGCAAGCCTTTGCGGGGCCTCAGAGGAATGTCAGGGCCGGTGTTCACTCACTTATCGGGGCACAAATATTTGCCAGATAACGACACCCTCATCTCCCACACAGGAACAGGGAAGACAAACAGTCCTGCCCTAGCCCTCGGCCACCTGGGGCTACAGACCAGCACCTGCAGGGGAGTGGGGGAGAGCTGGACCCTCTGTCCTGGAAGTTGGCTCAAATTATTTTGGGAAGCAAACAGGACATAAATAGATAAAAGGTCTCCTTGTTTCTGAATCAATGGCAGGCCCGAGTGGCTTGAGTCAGGCATGGGGAATGGCAGCAGAGTATGAGCATTTATGGGGTGGCAGCCAGGGATGGACACCCAGGACCTGCCCTCCCAGACATCAAGGCCTGCACACGGGGAGGACCCCACACACAGAGCAGATGCTCTAACTCCCCACCCCCAAAGCAGGATGTTCCAGGACATCCCCTTGAGCAGGATGCTCCAGACTCCTACACCCACATAGCAGGATGCTTTAGGTACCTGCTGACACAGAGAGCAGGATGCTCCAGACATCCCCCCCCCCGCCACGCACACACACATACATACACAGAGCAGGATGCTCCAGGACCTCTCCCCCAAAGCAGGATGCTCAGGCCACCCCTCTATACAGAGCAGGATGCTCCCAAACCCTCTACCACACACACAGAGCAGGATAGTCCAGCCCCCTCCCCCAACAGAATAGGATGCTTCAGGCCTCTCCTTCCCACAGAACAGGATGCTCCAGTCCTCCCCAACTTCCACCTCCTCCCACACACAGAGCAGGATACTCCAGCCCATGCCCCCCACCCTGCCCCACCACATGCACAGAGCAGGATGCTCTAGTCCCCTTCCCCCACCATACACAGAGCAGGATGCTCCAGTCCATGTCCCACCCTACCCCACCCCCCACCCTACCACAAACACACATTCATCAGGTTTCTAGCCAGGATCCATGTGCTATGAAAATTCACAAAAAGTCAGAGTTTGTGTCTTGACTACACACTGATGCCCAGCAAGCCCACCTCCCAGGAAGGGTCCCCAGGAGCCACTGACCTCCCCCTCGTCCTTGGTGAGCAGCTGGGCGCAGCTGAGGAAGTCCTCATACCTGGCGAAGGGGACCACGGGCTCAGGGAGCTCCCGAAGGTAGAGCTTCAGCAGAGAGGCCACCGTGTGCACATCTGTTGTGCTGAGGGCGAAAGAGGGGACACATGTAAGGCCTGGAAATCACAAGAGTGACTGGCATCTTCCCCCCACAAAGCAGC
>CAUYQG010247282.1:0-24903 GCA_963574415.1 Tarsius wallacei | reverse complement strand
GATTTCAGTTAAGATTTTTATAACTATTTCTCTATCAATGTTTATTTGGCCAGCTATGCTTCTCACAGTCAGTCGACGATTTTGACACTCAATTCAACAAATTTTTGCAGTGTTTCGTCTGTTCTGCTCATTACTGGCTGTCTTGACCTCTCTTCATCAGTGACACTTTCTCTCCCCTCAGACAAATGTTTAATCCATTTGCACACCACTGTTTTCTGTATGGCATTATCCCCATAAACTGAACTAACATGTCGCTAGTTTCAATTCCACTCTTCCCAAGTTTAACAAGAAATTTAATGTTTGTTTGTTTCTCTAATTCAAGCTTCTACATTCTCAGGACAGAACACACAAAAAATGCAACAATGATACTGAACATCGCTTAGCAAGACACCACCACGTGTTGACACAAACACAATTGTGAGACATTGATATACCAGGGTTATGAAAACTTACAGGGTTGTCTGTACAATGCTGCCAATGTAAGTGCATGGTGGTAAGGTCATGAACTTAATTGACAGACCTCTTATACTAGAGTTAAAATAAGCATGTGTATTATAAATGATAATAGCCAGATTTCTCTATCAGAGAAAGAAGTAACAAATAAACAGTGGAGTATTAGTTTTCTATTGCTGCCACAACAAACTTACCACAAACGTACTGGCTCAAAATAATACACATTTGCCATCTTGTAGTTCTGTAGGCTACAATTCTAACATGGTTCTCAATGGGCTAAAATTAAGATGTCAGTGCACTGCATTCCTTTCTGGTCACTATAAGGAATCATCAATTTCTTTGCCTTTTCCCACTTATTGAGACCGTTCATGTTTCTTGGCTCATGAACTCTTTCTCCATCTTCAACACTAGCAATGTTTTATCTTTCTGTGTTTTTCTTGCATAGTCATACCTGCTTCTTCCTTTTCGGTCCCTTTGATACATTAAGCCCATCCAGATAACCCAGGATAATCTCCATATTTTATGATCAGCAGAATTAGAAACCATAATTCCACCTGCAACTTTAATTTATTTTTGCCAGATAAGGTAACACATTCACAGGTTTCAGGATTAGGAAGTTAACATCCTTTGAAGGGCATTATTTTGCCTACTACAGGAGGAAAAAAAATAAACTCTGTAGTGCTGGATAAAAATAGAGATATCAATATAAACTCATGTTTATTTTAATATATATACAAGTAGATAAAAAACAAAAGTATGACAACCCCAGGTGTAGAAGAAACATGCCTCAAAATAGTAAGTGCCATCTACGGCAAACCTACAGCTGACATATTGCTAAATGGACAGAAACTGGAAACATTTCTCCTGAAAACTGGAACAAGACAAGGCAGTCCACTCTCACCCTCTTGTTCCCTAGCTGGGGAAATGAGACAAGAGAAGGAAATCAGGGGTATCCAAATAGGAAAAGAGGAAGTTAAGTTATCCCTCTTTGCTGACGATATGATACTATACCTCAAAAATCCAAAAGAATCTATAAAAAACCTGCTCGAACTGATAAAGGACTTTGGAAAAGTCTCAAGGTACAAAATAAATGTGCAAAAGACAGTTGCATTCTTATACACCAACGACAAGCAAACAGAGACCCAAATAAAAAGCATAATCCCATTCACAATAGCCACCAAAAAAAAGGGAAAAGAAAAGAAAAGAAATACCTTGGCATCTTCCTAACCAGAGAAGTGAAAGACCTTTATAATGAGAACTACAAAACACTGCTCAAAGAAATCCAAGAAGACCCAAACAAATGGAAACATATTCCATGCTCGTGGATAGGGAAAATCAACATTGTTAAGATATCCACCTTCCAAAGGAAATCTACAGACTCAATGCAATACCCATTAAATTACCAACATTCTCAGACCTGGAAGTGACAATACAGAAATTCATATGGAAACATAAACACCACTAATAGCCAGAACAATCTTTAAAAAAGGAAAAAAGCAGGAAGTATCACAATTCCAGACATCAAACTTTGTTATAAAACAACAGTAATCAAAACAGCCTGGTATTGGTACAAGAACAGGCATATGGACCAATGGAACAGGATAGAGATTCCGGAAGCAAAGCCTCAATTTCTCAACCAACTCATCTTGGCAAAGCCTCCAACAACAACCACTGTGGAGAGGAGAACCTATTCAGTAAATGATTCTGGGAAAAATGACTGATTACATACAAATGATTGAAACAGAACCCCTACCTAACATCATGCATAATAATTAACTTCAAATAGATCAAAGACCTAAATGTAAATCCTCAAACTATAATAACCCTAGAAAATGCAAGTGACACCCTTTTGGAAATTGGAACTGGCAACCAATTCCTGACCAAAACCCCAAGTCCCATGCCGTACGAGATAACATAGATAAGTGGGACCTCATCAAACTGACAAGCTTCTGCAAAGCAAAAAAAAAAACAAAAACAAAAAACAAAACAAAACAAAAAAAACACCAAGAGAGTGGGAGACAGCCCACAGAGTGGGAAAAAAATATTTGTCAACTGTATGTCTAACAAAGGCCTAACATCTAGGACCTACATGGAACTCAAACGTGTCAAAAGGAAAAAAACAAACATCCCCATTAAAAATCGGGCTAAATACATAAATAGACACTTCTCAAAAGAAGATATACAGGCAGGCAACAGACACATGAAAAAGTACTCAGCTTCACTAATCATCAGAGAAATGCAAATCAAAACCACACTGAGATACCACCTAAATCTAGTAAGAATGACCATCATCAGTAAAACAAACAACAGATACTGGCAAGGTTGCAGAGAAAAAGGAACTCTTCTACAATGCTGGTGTGAATGCAAACTAGTGCAACCTCTTTGGAAGACAATGTGGCAATTTCTGAAAGAACTAGAAATTAACCTTCTGTATGACCCAGCAATCCCCATAATGGGAAATACCTGGAACAACTCAAGTCATTACACCAAAAAGATACCTGCACACGCATGTTGGCTTCAGCTATATTCACAATAGCAAAAACATGGTACCAACCATGCTGCCCATTAAAGCTGGACTAGATAAAAAATATGGTACATATACACTATTGAATGTTATGCAGCCCTAAAGAAAGACAAATGTTTGGACTTTGCAGCAACTGGGATGGATTTAGAATCGATCATACTCAGTGATCTATCACAGAAACAAAGAACAAAGTACCATAGATTCTCACTCATAAGCATATGTTGAGCAATTATCATAGTAGTATAAGAAAGGGATTGACAGTCATAGAAAACTGCCAGGGGAAGGGGCGTGGGATTGGCAGTTAAGGGAAACTGCCAGGGGAGGGAGGGGCACACCTTATCAATAAGGTTGACTTCATAATGAACATTGATATACCAATATAAACCTCACATGTATTGATTTACTTTTTTATCTGTAACTTCTATATCTCTACAATGCATTAAATCAAGCCATAATTCAACTACCTTGGACACATATTCTCAGAACTTTTGAGATAGTGCCTCAAGCCTTGGTCACTCATATTTGTCACAAAATGGCCCTCTTTAAATATTTTACAAAGTTTGGCCTTTTCATGAATATGTTATCTGAGATTTTTTTCTGTAGTTTGTTGTTGTTGTTTTGTCCTCGTCTGTTTTTGGTATCATTACTTTTATATTGCTGTGGTCTGAGAAGACCTTATGAAATGAATTAGGAGAAATTTCCCCTCCACAATGTTTAGGAACATTTTCATGTAGTCCTACAATTTTTTGGAAATATTTTATTACTAATTCAATCTTTTTGCATGTTATTGATTTGTTCAGGTTTTCTGTTTCTTCCTGCTTCAATCTTGAGGGTTGTGTGTTTCCAGAAATGTATCTTTTTTCTGTAGATTGTCTAGTTTATGAGTACACAGATTTTCATAATAGGTTATGATGATCTTTTGTATTTCTGTGTTATTGGTCAAAGAACAATTTCTAAAGTGAGCAAGAGAAAAACATCTAGTCATCCATAAAGGATAAATATCAGACTAACAGCAGATTTCTCAGCAGAAATCTTACAGGCCACAGGAGAATAACATGGCCTTTTCAAAGTGCTGCAAGAAGCAAAACAAAACAAAACAGGAAGCAAAGAATTATATATCCAGCTACATTTAAGCATCATAAATGGACAAAAAAACCTATTTTCCAGGCAAGAAAATGTTGATTGTTTTGGTTTTGGTTTTAGTTACTATATATTGCCAAAGAAGTATATTTTTTTCATTTGTAGTGTCTTAATACCTATTTTATTGGGCTTTCTGTGTCTCTTCATTGATTTCTGAGTAGCCCAAGTAACAGTCACTTTTGAATTTACTTTCATTGGGGATTGACTTTTTAAAATAAAGATGTAACTATGATGTTGGTTGGGTATGGCTTTGCTTTTGGGTGCATACAATAGTGAAAACTTTGTATAAATATTTTATTTATAAATAGCCTTAGTGTGGTGGCTTTCTTGAATGCTGATTGCAGTGATGGTGTAAAGGTTGGGTGGAAGTGCATACAACCTTTTGGGAAGCCAAGGTGGCATGGACAATGGGAGTAGCAGTGGTGTGAGAAGCTTTTCATGTTTCCAAGTGTCATGATCTTTAGTTAGCATTTGTGTTGATGGAACGTACAGGCATGTCTTTAGGCTAATAAATGTTACTTCCAAGAAAGAATCAGCTATGGACAGGGGAGTAAACCCTGCCAAGACTGAGGCATGAGATGAAAGCAGTTTCTTTAGGCCATAAAAATGGTACTTTCAAGTAAGAATCATCTGTGGAGGTAAAAGTATTATTTATACTTGTTCTGTTCCACAGAAAAAGTGCTCAGGTATTCCAGGTGGTGTATTGGGTTGTAGAACTTACCAGAGACTTGAATCTGGTGCTATGTCTCAATGGGTGGGCCAAAGCTGAGTGGAGCTGCATTGAGCAAGCACGCACTCAGCACTCCCAATGGTAGGCACAATCACTAGTCCTGACGGGTGGCAGATCAGTTCTCATGACCCTTTTGAAATACCTGGGTGATGAACATCTGCTGTTGTGCTAAAGCCTCAACATAGAAAATTGGGATATTCTTGCATACCAGCCTCAGCTAGCAAGTGTTGAAACTACTTTGCTGTCGTGCCTCAATCTTGGTAGGGTTTACTCCCCTGTTCCAACTGTAACAGCATTTGAGATATTCAGTTATTCACTAAATGCAGTTTGCATTTAGTCCACAATGTAGCTCTAGGCTGTAGATGTTCAGAAGCTTAATATCAAGCCTCTGCAGTGACTTTCATTTAATTCAAGTCTGAGGGATGGGAATCCCACTCTGTCACCAGTGACTAGAGCCACATCACACTTAATTCTGGCTGTGAGATCCCCTTCTTTTCTTGGGGGGAGGGCATAAGACACTTCCCAAAGTAGGTTTCCTCACAGTGTTCTAGCCACTCCCCAAGTTAGATCCAGGACCTTGGATAGTCCTTCTCTCCCATGGTCTGGATTGCAAGATTCTCCAGTAAGAGGGTGAACAGCAGAGAGACTCAGCCTCTCCCCTACTGGAGATTCACTTCTGGTTTTTGGACAATATTGGCTATGCAAACTGCCTACCCTCTTTCTTGTCCTCAGATTCTGAAGTTTTTTTACTTTTCTGTAAAGCTCTTGTATTCTTTCTTGTACCCACTATTTTGGTTCTTCTAAGCATATGAGGCATAATGGAAAAAACCTTTAGTCTACCATTATGTGATCCAGCCATTCCACTCCCAGATTTTTTCTCAATTAAAAGACAACATCAGTCTTTTTAGTCGTATAAACAAAGTTGTTCTGTAGCAGAAATGAATTTTAATACATACTATTCTGAATTATAAATACATAAATTTGAGGAGAAACATAAAGACCTTCCATGGGTGTGAGCCTCAGCCATTAACATATTGGTTTATATACTGATTTATATTTACATTTATCAAATAACTTTATATATTTTTTGGCTTTAAGTTACTTTCTAGAATCCTTTAATTTCAACTTGACTAATTCTTTTTAGCATTCTTGTAGTACAGGTTTAGTGATAATAAACATTCTCAGCTTTTTAATCTGATAATGTATAATTTTCCTCCTTATTTTTCAAACAATTTAGCTAGACATAGAATTTTCAGTTGACTGTTTTATCTTTGCTTTTTATCACTTTACATATATTATCCCATTACTTTTTGCTTGGTGATGTTTCTGATGAGAAATTTACTGACAATTTATTTTATTAAATAACCTTTATAAATTATGTGTTGCTTTTCTATTGTTGCTTTTAAGAATATTTTGTCTTTGATTTTCAGCAGTTCAATTATAATGTGTTATTATGTGGGTTTTTGTGTTTATCCTACTTAGAATTTGTCAAACTTCACGTATTTATGTTTTTCCTTAAATTTGAAAAGTGTTTGACCATTACTTTCTTCATTCTTTTGTTTCTTTCTCTTTTTCTGGGATTCTCAAAATGTACTTATTTGTCCCCTACTAGTAACTCAATAGTGCCTTAGGCTCTGTTTACTTTTCTTCATTCTCTTTTGCTTTTGCTCCTCTCTTCAGACTTGATCATTTCAAATAGTCCTTCTTCAAATTCAATCACTCTTTCCTTTTTCTGCTTGAATCTTCTGCTGATCTTTTCAGTTAATTTTTCAATTCAATTTTTGTATTTTTATCTCTAGACTATCTGTTTCTTTATCACATTTTCTACCTCTTTGCTTATATTCTCATTTTATTTATATTGGTTTCTTTGTTTATTTTAGTTATCTGCATTTTTAGTCTATTCAAGAATATTTTAGATAGTTTTTAAAAAATCTTTTTATTGTAAGCCTGTAACCTGTGGTTCTTTGGAGCCAGTTTTTGGAAATTTATTTTGATTTTGTGAAAGAAATTTTTTACATGCTCTGCTAATTTTGGTTGAGAACTAGGCATTTGATAAACAGCCACCTCTCTCAGCTTTTTCAGATTGTCACTATGCACAGAAAGACCCTTATTAATTTAAAGGCTTAAAGTGTCCTCAGGCTTGTTCAAAGCATGTATCTTCCATTGGCTTGAGCTTTTCTTCTTTTTTTTTTTTCCAATGTCCTCATACACATAGGTGCTTTCATTTATCCTGATTTCCCTAAGAGTCTCGTTCTTGTCTCTCCTCAGGGCCTTCAGTATTTTGTTGCATTCTTCTTTCCATAATTTGTTGCTGTCAGCTATCTGTAAGTCTGTATTTCCTCTACAACTTTCAACAACCTCTAATCTGTTATACAAATTATGCCATTGTTCCTGCTGAGGTTTGATTTGGGTGAGACAGAAACTATGTTTTTTTGGAAGTTTTCAGACAAAACAAGTTCCATTCTTTATCTCCTGTTCTGAAGGAGAAATTGGAAATTGAGTGACTTTCTCCCAACATGCTCCATCACAAATTACCTATGATTTTAAGTATGTCTTTTTGATTGGGCATTTATATGATTGTTATTAATCTTTGAATGCTTTCTAGAGCTCTCACAAAGCTATTTTAGTCAATCTATTGCTGTTTACTTAGTGTTTCTATGGAAATATGGGGACTCCTTCAAATTTGCCTTCTTGCTGACCTAAACTATGCTTTTCTAACAAAATGAATACCACAAAGGCAATTCTGGTACAAATATATTAATCAATAGAAATTTTAAAATGAGCACAGTTATAAATTTAATCACTTTCTAGAAGAAGAATAAATAGCTACCCAATAAATACACATTTTTATTATTGTACAGGCATTAATTTAAAAGGGCTTTCTTAAGCTCAGAAATCTTAAATATTATCTAATGGAAAAAAATCAAGACAGCATAAAATTCATTTTCTAAAATTAGAATTGTTTCTTTAGTTGTAGATTGACGATATTGACTAGATTGTGTTAAAATATCTCCCCATCTTTTATTAAAGCAATCATAAGTTCTGTAATTCTTAAATCTTTGACATTAGAACTCTTCTATGATATGATTACTTAAGTAGTTATTTAATACTTTTATGTTTATTTGCATACATTTCTAAGATTCCAAAATAACCCTCACTCAGATAAAGACATTCTTAGTTTGCTGTTTATTTTAGAAAATTGCCAAAGTAAAATCACAGCATTTATGGAATATTACTATATTGAATTATACAACGTTTTAAAATTTTTTAGTGTATAGTATGTGTCACCCACCATTTTAAAAGCTTCAGATGGTCTCATCGCACTCACAGTTTTGAAGGTGACTCTATAATTTATTAGTTAATCTCCAATGCAATTTTTATCAAAAGTCGCAGTCTTCTAGATAGTTACATACATGAAGATTTTTTTAAATTACTGAAATACAAGCAAATAAAACTTCTCTTCTGTGTCCTCATATCCATGAATATTGTTTAAGATCATTGGCCTTGACTCCAAACTCTATGTGAATGAATATTTAAAATTATGATTTGAATATTTGAAATAAAAACTATATCTACAAACATATCCAAGTAATTTTTATAGCACCTTGTTAAATTTCACACTTAAAATCATGAGAAGAAGAGAATAAATGAAGAAAACAGATTTTCAACTTTTTTTTAGTCATGTCATGAAACTTTTAAATCTATTAAATAGCTGGGTATCATAAAGAAGGATATCTGATTCAGTAACATAATTTGATTCTTATAGCATGTCCATTCTCTAGAATAAACTAACATTTTAAAGAGATACGCTAGCATTGTTTTTTGGGTTAAAATTAATGATATACTAATTAATCTTAATAAATATATGTTACATTATTAATATTAATTTTTAGTAATATTAAATAGTATATTTTTCAAGTAAAAATATGGATTGATGCAAAATTTGATACTTAATAGAGATAGTCATTGAGATTAAGGGTTTTTTTACAGTAAGTAATTGCACTGCTTTACAATATGGAATCATCATATACTGTTTTGAAATATTTTAAACCTTCTGATTATTCTAGGTCTCAATCTACAAATCTCTCGTCAATCATAGATCTTTCTGAATTGGCACATAAGTGTAAATCATGTTAAAATAGATTCTAAGGAAAATATAAATAAGGTTTAATTGATTTTACCACTCTTATTCTTTATTCTTCTATCTTATTATTTTATCTTTTCCTTTTTCCCTCTCTTTAGCATTTCTATACACACACACATATATCATAAAACCTATATATTCAATCTAACACAGGTGGGGTACTCTTAGAAATTTTCAGAACTAATTAAATTATCAAAGAGTGTGAGTTGGAGGCAAACAAAGTTAATAATCAGTAATGTTTTAAACTTTGGTTTAATGGAAGTTATTACAATCCTTTGACATTTTGTGATGCCTAGCATGGTTTTAGAACCTTATAATTGGAAGGGAGATCTTGAGACTATCTAGTCCAACTCTCTGCCATACTTTTCTTTCTTGTATTATTTTTCTTCTAATAATTCAACATTTACGACAAGAGCCTTTTGATGTTACAAAAATTGAGATAATTCTTGTAGATCAATGAAGGAAATATATTGAGACAAACTGGACATGGTAAAACATGCTGCCTCTAATGAATGATGGTGGTTTTGCAATCAATCTGCTTCAAAGTCAGAGGAAAACGTTTCTCATTTGTCATATAAAAATGGCTCAGTTTTAGCTTAAATATTTACATGGCTGAGAGTATTGGGTACTGTGATGTGGCTTATTCATCAAAATACTTTTAGAATTTTAGATGAACTTTTAGAATCAATTTGAATCTGTTAAGAGGTATTTTAAGTTTAAAACAAATCATCTTTGTTCTAAATCATCATAAAACTTTGGAATTTGTTGGAGCCACAGATGTATAATGCACACTGAACACATGGTGATGAGACTTCTGTGCATTTTTATAAGCAATGTATTTATATAGGGCTAATAGAAGAGTGCACAGAAACAGAGCTGTCAAAAATAGTGGGTAATTGATTTTGAGAAGTGGGAATAAATAGTGAAAAAGAGTAAATTTTGACTCAAGAACAGACAACAGCCACAGCAATTTAGGCATTGGAGTTAGTTTGCATACTTCTGTCCATGCAAACTAAGAAAACAATAGCCAATTTTCTCCCATTTCTCCCACAATAATTACTGTGAGTGCCATGTACTACCTTTAAATAATATGTCCATCATTAGTACTACAATTTCTTTGTGAAAAGAAAATACAATTACATATTTTGAGCTCCAGGACTTCAGAGAAATACATGTGAAGCTAATGAAGTTAACTTCAAAGTTGGACAATATTTTAACATTTCTTCTCTATGTGACAGAGTGATAATTAGGATTATTTTTTTTCCAAATGCATCCCCATTTTCTGTGTCTACTTATTTCAATATATTACAACTGTAAGGGCAAATAAAATAGGTTGTCTTAAACTTCAATTTTAGGCATTCATTGTGTAATACACTAAACATTTCTTTTTAAGAAAAACCAATAATTTCCAGAAATGTCTTAGTTTAGTATCCCTTGGAAAATTAATAGAAGGCTTAATTTTAAAATCTCAGTCACAGAATAAGGATCAAAGTTATCTGATGTCATATTTCTCTAGTTTGAGAAGCTTAAAAACAAAATATTCTAGAAAGTTGAGTTGATATAACAATATTAAACAGAGATGTAAAGACTAAAAGTGTATGAGAAGTGGCAAATAAAAAGATATCAGAGCGTGTTAAACAGACTCTGGTAACTGAATGGGTAGGGGATGCAATTAAATTATAGGTGTACCAAGGGTATGAAAAATAAAGACTTTTGCTTTAAAAAGCTAAATTTTTTTAGATGTTATTTGGTGCCAAAGGAAATATTGCAGAAGTGCTTTCTGAACCTAGTATAAAACTAATGCTTTTAAAAGAACTATGTAATCCGTGTCTTTTTACATATCAAGCATGACTTAATATTATTCTACATGGGAACTCCTCAATTAGTGAGTTGGTCACTGGAGTTGTGGGCAAGATATCTGAATTTGAGTTTAGAATCTGCTACTTGCTTGTTGTTGATCCATAGTGAAAACTTCAGTAACTATTCTGATCCTCAGTTCATCTTTTGCAAAGAAAGAGTAGCTATTCCGATTTTTAAAAAATTTCTGCCTATGAGTGATTTTTAAAGAAATCCAGAAGAAATTTATGTATGTCAAGGAATCATAATGTTGTTTTTCTTGGTAAGTATGATTCCACCAGTATAGGTTTGAATATTATAGTTTTTAAATATTAAATTTTATTTTATTATAGAGACATGGCCTAACATCCAGGATCTACAAGGAATTTAAATGAAGTGAAAGGAAAAAAATAACATTAAAATGTAAGCAAATAAGATTATAGTTTTTTATAATCTTGCTAGCGATAAAAGACTGTTACACACATAGGCAAACAGCTTAGAAATCTGATGAGAATTTTTAACTTCTAAAATTTTCTGCTAAAAAAAATTCACTGGCAAATCATTTTTCATTTCTATTTTAGCTGTTTGAAAAAATTCTTTAAAAAATTTGTATTGTTGCTCTTTAACGTCTCAAAATACAGAAATTTTTAAAAATGCTGGGAACTTATGTCTATAACTGGCTTTTTTAAATGGAAATGATTGATTGAGATTTAAAATTATTAAGTCGTCATTAAGTTTCTTAGAACTGCTCTCTTGTTTTTTCCAAAATTTGTGTGTGCCAAAAATTACCATTTAAAAAATTTTGGCTGGGCTCGGTGGCAAATCCCGCCTGTAATCCCGCACTTTGAGAGGCTGAGGTGAGTGGATTGTGAGCCCGTGTATGAGACCCACCTGAGCAACTTGGCGAGACCTCATCTCTACAATAAATCAAAAAAGTAGCCCAGTGTGGTAGTGCGCGCCTGTAGTTCCAGCTACCTGGAAGGCTGAGGCAGAAGGATCGCTGGAGCCCAGCAGGTGGAGACTGTGGTGGCTAGGAGAGTGCCACCGCACTCCAGTCTGGGCGACAGAGTGAGACTCCAACTCAAAAAAAAAAAAAAATTTGGAGGAAGAGAAGGGCAATTTTTCTTTTGAATAAAAGTGTAAGCAGCCGGGGCTCGGTGGCTCAGCCTGTAATCCCGCGCTTTGGGAAGCCGAGGTGAGTGGATTGCCTGAGCCCGCGGGTTCGAGACCCACCTGGGCAACTTGGCAAGACCTCATCTCTACAATAAATCAAAAAATTAGCCTGACGTGGTAGTGCGCGCCTGTAGTTCCAGCTACTTGGAAGACTGAGGCAGAAGGATCGCCGGAGCCTAGCAGGACAAGGCTGCGGTGGCTGGGAGCGGCCACTGCACTCCAGTCTGGGCAACAGAGTGAGACTCCAACTCAAAAAAAAAGTGTAAGCAATCTATTTGGTATGGACTATGAACTTCTTCTTCCTCATTTGTTTTCCTCTGAGCTTGTTCTGATTGAGAAGCGTACAGTATTATGTTTAACGGTGCCTTACTGAGTTATTTGTAGTACTTTCTAGGAGTTGCTTTGCAAATTATGTTATTCAGACCAATTCTTGATTACAAGAATCATAGGGGATTTATTTCTTTGTATAGAGATCTTTTTAAACCATCTTTTTGTGCCATTTTGATCCGAATAGGTTTTTAAAGAGCATAATTCTGTCTGTTTCAGGTAAACTCTATTCATGGAGTATTTTTTCCATGTTATAACTTTGTTGAAGTATATTGAAATGTTAATTTTTAAATAAACCTGTCTATTTTATAAAAGTGTTAGTACATATTGGGATCTGAGGATCCAAGATGGCCATAGGGAGGAGCTGAATTATGCCTCTCTCACCTAGCAGAAAAGAGATAATGGACCCAGCCACTGGTAAACCCAGTCACTGGTAAACTCAGGCTTGAACAACTTTAGACATGGGAGACAGCTGGACACACAAACAGAAAAAATATTCCATGTTCATAGATTAGAAGAATCAATATTGTCAAGATGTCCATCCTATCAAAGGCAATCTACAGATTAATTGCAGTACCCATAAAATTACCAGCATCATTCTTCACAGACCTAGAAATGACAATACATAAATTAATATAGAAGCATAAAAGAGCACAAATAGCCAAAGTGATCATGAACTAAAAGAACAAAGCTGAAGGTATAACAATTTCATACTTTAAACTATATTACAAGGCTACAGTAATTAAGATGCCATGGTATTGGTATAGGAATAGACACATAAACCAATGGAACAGGACAGAGATTTCGGAAATACAAGCACGTTCCCTCAACCAACTCATCCTTGACAAAGAAATCAGTAACAATCATTGAGAAAGGGAAACCATGTTTAGCAAATGATGCTGAGAAAACTGGCTAATCACATGTAAAAAAGTGAAACTGAACCACTATCTATCACAATATACAAAAACCAACACAAAATGGATGAAGACTTAAATTTAAAACCTCAAACTATAATGAACCTAGAAGAAAATGTAGGGGAATACCCTTCTTTGATATCGGAGTAGGCAATGAATTCATGACCAAGGCCCCCTAAGCAAATGCAATAAAAGCTAAAATACACAGGTGAAATCTTGTCAAACTAAAATGCTTTTGCATAGCAAAAAGAGTGCGTACGTGAGAGGGGTGGGGAGAGAGAGAGAGAGAGAGAGAGAGAGAGAGAGAGAGAGAGAGAGAAGAGAGAATTCATGGGATGGGAAAAAACTTTTGCAAGTTATGCATCTAACAAAGGGCTAACATCCTGGATCTACAATGAACTCAAACTGAAAAATGAAAATAAAATCAAATAACTTCATTAAAAAGTGGGCAAAGGACACAAGCATAAACTTCTCAAAAAATGACATACAAGCAGTCAACAGACACATAAAAACTGCTCAGCCTCACCAGTCACCAGAGAAATGCAAATCAAAACTGCAATAGGTACCATTTAACTCTAGTAAGGCTGGCTATCACTGACAAGTCAAAAAACAGCAGGTGATGGCTGCAGAGAAAAGTAGACATTGGTGTACTGTTGGTCGAAATGTAAACTAGCCCAACATCTTTGGAAAACAGTGTGGTAATTTCTCAAAAAACTAAAAATTGAGTTTCCATATGATCCAGCAATTCTTCTCCTAGGAATATATACAGAGGAACATAAATCACTCGACAAAGAAGAACCTGAACATGCATGTTAATTACTGCACTATTCACAATAGCAAAAACATGGAACCAATCCAGATGCCTATCCAAAGTGGACTAGATCAAAAATTGTGGTACATATATTGATGGAATATTATGCAGCCACAAAGAAGCACTAAATCATGACCTTTGCAAAAACTTGGATGCAATTTGAGGCCATAATACTAAGTAAACTGCCACAGAAACAAAGAATCAAATACCTCATGTTCTCATGCATAAGTGGGCAGTGAACACTAGTCACATTAGCACAAGGGTCAGATCAGCAGTCTGAGGTCATGGTTAGGGGAAGGAGGAAGAGAGGAGGAAGGAGGCATGTGACAACACAATGTGTACTTGGTCCACTATCACGGGGAGAAAGGGCCAGCTAGGAGCGCAAAGTTCACATGCATGCAGCCTACTTATGTTGTAAACACTCACTTTTACCCCATAACTGTAAAATAAAAATATAAATTAAATAAAAAACTATAGGACAATAATTCTATTATTTCATTATTTATTATTATAAAGAATTATTGTAAAGATGTTTCCCATATGCCACACATCAAATTTTCCCTGTTTTAACATGATACATTAGTCATGTATACATATCACAAATAATCAACTAATATTGATAAATTATAATGAACTGAAATGCATACTTTATTCAGATCCTAAGGGCTTTTTGAAAATATCCCTTCTCTGGTCCAAGATACTCTCTAGAATACCACATTCATTTTTATTGTTTCTTCAGATACCATTTGGCTGTGGCAATTACTCAGACATTTCTTGTTTTGAAGATCTTCACATTTTGAGGATTGTTGATAACATATTTTATATAATGTTTCTGAATTGAGACTTGCCTGATATTCTCCTCAGGGTGAGATTTTCTTAATGTGTTTGGGGGAGAGCTACACAGGTAAAATATCATTCTCCTTAATTCATACCAAAGGTATAAACCTATCAACATGATATCACTGTTGAAACTGACCTTGTTAACATAGTTTTAGGTAGTGTTTTTCAGATTTCTCTACTGTAAAGTTACCCTAGTTACCATAGTGTATCATTTGGAAAGAAGTCACTATGTGCAGCCCGTAAAGAGTTATGCTTCCATATGAATTCCTGTATCGTCATCTCCAAGTCTGAGAAGAATGCTGCTGGTAATTTAATGGGAATTACATTAAATCTGTAGATTATCCTGGGTAGGATGCATATCTTAACAATGTTGATTCTCCCAATCCATGAGCACGGAATATTTTTCAATTTGTTTGTGTCATTTTTTATTTATGTGGGCAGTATTTTGTAATTTTATTGTAAAGGTCTTTCACATCTCTGGTTAGGAAGATGCCAAGGCATTTCATTTTTTGTGTGTGGTTATTGTGAATGGTATTGTGCTTTTTATTTGGTTTTCTGCTAACTTATTTTTTGTGTATAGAAATGTGATTGTTTTTTGCACATTTTTTAATACCCTGAGATTTTGCCAAAGTCCTTTATCCATGTGAGGACGTTTTAGACAGATTCTCCCGGGTTTAAGAGGTATAGAATCATGTCATCTGTAAAGAGAGATAACTTGACTTCCTCTTTTCCTATTTGGATATCCCTGATTTCCTTCTCTTGTCTGATTCCTCTAGCTAAGGCTTTCAACTCTATGTTGAACAGGAGTGAGAGTGGGAATCCTTGTCTTATTCCAGTTTTTAGGGGAAATGGTTCCAATTTCTGTCTGTTTAGCAGTATAACCAAAACAAACTGCAGCAAAAACAAAACAAAACAGCAACAACAAAGAACAAAGCAGGAGGTATCACATTCCCAGACTTTAAACATTATTATGAAGCTACAATAATGAGAACAACCTGGTATTGGTACAATAACAGGCATATAGATCAATGGAATAGGATAGAGATTCCAGAAGCAAAACCTCAATTTCTCAACCAACTTATCTTTGGCAAAGCCTCCACCACCAACCACTGGGAAGAGGAGAACCTATTCAGTAAATAGTGCTGGAGAAATTGGCTGACCATATGCAGAAGATTAAAACAAGACCCCTACCTATCACCATACACAAAAATCAGCTCTAAATGGATCAAAGACCTAAATATAAAACCTCAAACTATAAGAACCTTAGAAAATGCAGGTGACACCCTTATGGAAATTGGAACTGGCAACCAATACCTGATCAAAACCCCAAGTGCCCATGTCATAAGAGATAAGGTAGACAAGTGGGATCTCATCAAACTGAAAAGGTTCTGCAAAGCCAAGGAAATCATCAAGAGAGTGGGAAGTCAGACCACAGACTGGGAAAACATGTTTGCCAACTGTATGTCTGACAAAGGCCTAACATCTAGGATCTACAAGGAACTCAAGTGCACCAAAAGGAAAAAATACCAAACAGCCCCTTTAAAAAATGGGCAAAATACATGAGTAGACACTTCTCAAAAGAAGATATAAGGGCAGCCAACAGACACATGAAAAAGTGCTCAGACTCACTAATCATCAGAGAAATGCAAATCAAAACCATATTGAGATACCACCTAACCCCAGTAAGAATGGCCTTCGTTAATGAAACAAACAACAGCAGATGCTGTTGAGGATGTGGAGAAAAAGGAATGCTTCTACACTGCTGGTGGAAATGCAAACTAGTGCAACCTCTTTGGAAGACAGTGTGGTGATTTCTGAAAGAACTAGAAATTGACTTTCCTTATGACCCATCAATCCTCCTATTGGGAATATACCCAGAGGAACTCAAATCATTCTACTAAAAAGTTACCTGTTACATGTCTTTTTAAGCACTGTCATTACATGCATATAAAATTAGTACAATTTTTCCTTAATGAGTTGTCCTTGCTTTCACTTTGAACTAACTTTTATTATCCCTGATAATATTATTTGTTCTGAAGTCTATATTGATATTAATAAAACAATTTCAGTTATATTTAGTGTTAGTAAGGTATTTCTTAAATCCTTTTATTTTTAGCCTATTTGTATCTTTACAGGTAACATGTGCTTTTTATAAGCAGTATACAGTTTTAACTTTTTTTCTAATCAACCTTTGTTTTTCAATTGGTGTATTTAGGCCCTTTACATTTAATTGATAACTTACATTGTGATGTTAAATACTTCATTTGCTATTCTATTTATGTTTGTCTCATCTCATATTTGTTGACATTTCCTTATTTTTCAGCCACCTTTTGTATTTGCTGAATATATTTTATGATTAAATATTATTTTATTTGTTAACTTTTTAACCAATTTTTTCTTGTTTTGTTATTTTGCTTTAGGTTTACACTGTTCATCCTGAGCTTACTACATATGATTTTCATGCAACATTATACTATTTCATATAGAGAAAAATTATTTTAAAATAATATACTTCCATTCCTTCCTCTATTTTTATGCAATGGTTGCCATACACTTTATTTATACTTATCTTATAAACTCCACAGTACATTATTATTATTATTTTTTATTCAATCTACTGCTCTTTAAAATTATAAATACTTAAAAAATCTGTATATTTACTTATGTAGTTTCTTACTTCCTGTGTTCTTCAGGACTTT
Organism: Tarsius wallacei; assembly: GCA_963574415.1. Lineage (NCBI taxonomy): Eukaryota > Metazoa > Chordata > Mammalia > Primates > Tarsiidae > Tarsius > Tarsius wallacei. The sequence continues at coordinate 7,312 of CAUYQG010247282.1, read as the reverse complement.
TTATAGATTGATATTTCTATCTGGCATAATTTTCTCTCTACCTGGAAGATTCCCTTTAGCATTTATTGTAGTACAAACTTTTTGTAAGAAATTACTTCAGCTTTTGTATCATTTCTTTATATTTATTGCCACTGAGCATGCAATTTTATAATGATGATTTTCTTCTTTTTGGCTTTAATCGTGTTGTTCTGTTATTTCTACCGTGTTGTTGCCAACTAAAAAAAATTGCTGCTATCTTTTACTGTGGTTTTGCTTTACATTTATTGACCTACTTCCTCAAAGATATTGAAAACCCACTGATGTTAAGGGACATAGTTTCATTTCCTCTGTATATTTACAGATTGCCTCATACATTGTATAAATGGTAGATATTGATTTTGTTAATGGAATGAAAACCTTAACATTTAAATAAAATAATTGTTTTCTGAAAAAGAGATGGTTGACATGAGAGTCTAAAAAGTACTAAATAAAAAGTTATGGTAGTAAAGATACACTTAGTCTCCAGAAAAATTTTACTGAGCCTTGCCTTTCTGGAGGATATCTTCAATAAAGAGGAAATATAAATTTTTATTATAGTACCAATCGTACATTAATAAATTAATGTACTTGTAAGTTTAACTAATTGTTTCCTGAATTTAATAACTCTTTAGCACTGCTAGGTAAATTATTGTGTATTTGCCTTTCTATAAGCACCTGTGGATTTTGCACAATTAGCTTAAGTTCTAACTTATTTGCATTATTCATAGTATTCAAAAAATTGAAACTTTGGTGTATTTATTGGTTTAAAAAATGAAAACATTAGTTTATAGTCTTAGTCTCATAGTGCTTTTTTTCTATTTGAAACATATTTGTCTCTTCTATTTATTTTTACCCTGAATTTTCAATCATATTTTCTCTTCTCAAGGATCTCATCTGGCTCTTCCTCATGGGTTCATAAACATAAAGTGGCAGTTTCCAAATATAAGATTGTGTATTGTTGTTGGTATATGATAAACTAATCCCCATTCTATAACATGTTTTTAAAGACAGCTTGAAGTTATTTTTTGACAACAATAAATATATTTAGTTTAAATAAATGTATTCAATTTTTACATACAAAAATGTCCAACTTGGTTGCTACAGATATTGAATTTTTCCTAGAGCTCCAGTATAGTAATTTCAGTTAGTTTCTAGTTTTTTGGTGTTTTTTTGAGAGTCTTGAACTTTCTAATTTACCATTTTTTTAGTTCAATTTCCTATTTTCTCACTGTTTTGCATCTGCTTTATCTTTTATTATTTCTGCTCTTATCTTTGTTATTACTTTCCTTCTACTTTTTGGGTTTATTTTGTAGTTAATTTGTTAAATTTTTGAGATGAATTCTTAGTGCTTATTTTTCTTGTACTTATTGTTTTATATACATAATATATTTATATAATTTAAATATATTAAAATATTTATTTAGTTCTAGATGATAAATTAGGTTGTGCATTATGTATGATTTTGTTAGATAATGTTAAATATTTTTACATTTATGCTATGATTCTTTTTTTTACTCCCTACCTATTTAGAAGTATACCTCAGTTTGGAACTTATGAATGAATACCTTCTAGTTATATATTGGCACTGATATCTAATATAATTAGACTGCTATTCATAAACACATTATGAGCAATATATTACAATAATTTTAATTTACATAAAAATACTTTATGATGTGGTACAACAGTGATTTTTCATGAAGTTTAACATTCTTGAAAAAAATGTGCATTTTTCACTTTATGGTTGCAATATTTTGTATGTGCTTATATGATCAAACTTGACAAGTGTGCTTTTCAAGTTTTCTATATTCATAATACTTTGTTTATCTTTTTAATCTATTATTAAAAATTGAGTATAAAATTCTCACCTTATGACAGAGAATTTTTCTATGTACTTCTATAAATTTTGGCCTTATATATTTTGGAATTACATTATTAGATATATATTTAATTTTCATAGATAATACATTTTCTTTTAAATTGTTTTATCTAAAAATCTATAAAGCTATAGAAAATTGATTTTGATCATTATTTTTCTTTTATATACTTTTCCAACTTTTCTGTATCATTATGATATTTTACGTTTCTTGTAAGCAGCAATCTTTGCTAAGAGATGGAGCATTTTGAACTCTAATAATTTGACAAATTACTAATAAATTCAAGTTTTTTCTTAATATTTTATTTTGTGCTTGGTATTATTCTCAATTCTTTATTATTTTCTGTTAATTTCTTGGCTTTGACTTAAGTTATTTATTTTTCACATTTTACAATCTTTTTATAAGAGTTCATAGCTTTTATTTCTATTATTTGGTTCTACAAATTTTATATGTATATTAATGCTTATAATAATAAATTTTTGGACAGTTATGAGTTTACATTACACTTTTTTCCTTAACTGCATTATTGAGATACACGTTATATAACATAAAATTTACCTATTTAAAGTGTACAATTTAATAGATTTTAATATATTCAAAGTTGTGTATCCATCACCATAACCAATTTGAGAAATTTTTATTTACTCTACAAAGAAACCTTTCAATTTTTATCACTTCCAGATTCTCACTTCTCTAACCCTGTAGAAACCTCCAAGCACCGGCAACCACTAATTTGTTTTACATATCTATAAATTTGCTTTCTGGGCATTTTGTACACATTTATTTATACATATGCAATATTTGTGAGTTGAGTATACCTGTGCAGACTGGAATCGAGGAAAACAAAAGTTAAAAAAATTAAGAAAGTACTAAAAGGACCACTAATAAGAATCTATAGAGAAATTATCCTCTATGAATAATACCATGAAAGTCAGAGGAAGAGATAGTGTTAAGGATAAAAGTTATCAACAGTTTTGAATGCTACAAAATCTAGTTTTGGCAAAAAGTAGAGCTCTGGTGACATACATGACTAAAACTATACTCCCTTCCCCATTTTACATAAATTGAACCATACTTTGAATGTCTTATTGTTCCAGTTTTTACAATTATAGATGTGTCTTTCATTAACTGTTATAGACCTTCAATGTTTGAGGAAAAAAAGCAACCTCTAATATTGATAGCTAACAATTAAGTAGCACATTTTTATTCCAGTCACTGTTCTAAAAATTTTATATGTATTTGTTTATTCCAAATTTACCCGAAGGAACAGAAGTCATTAAACAAAAAAACACCTGCATTCATATTTTTTTTTGCAGCACAATTGCAAAGATGTGGAATCAACATAAATGTTCATCAACTGATCAGTGGACAATACAAATGAAAAACTACTTAGTCATAAAAGATAATAAAATAGGCAGGACGCAGTGGCTCACACCTATAATCCCAGAATGTTGGGAAGTTGATGTGAGAGGATTGCCTGAGACCACGGGTTCAAGACCAGTCTGAGCAACTTGACGAGATCTCATCTCTACAATAAGTCACACACACAAAAAATTAACCAGATGTGGTGGCACGTGCCTTTAGTTCCAGCTACTTGGAAGGCTGAGCAGAAGGATCACCTGAACCCTGAACCCAGCATGTAGATGCTGCAGTGACCATGCAGTGGCCATGAGAGTGCCACTGCATTCCAGCCTGGGCAACAGAGGGAGACTCTAACTCGAAATAATAGTAATGATGATAACAATAATTAATAATAATAATTTTTTTGCACCAACTTCTATGAAATTGTAGACTATCACCCTAAATGTAGTAATGCAGAAACAGAAAACCAAATAACACATGTTCTCACTTGCAAGAGTGAGCTAAGCTAATGATTCGCAAATGTATGTAGGATGGCATAAAAGACATTGGTGACTCATAAGGGGGAGGGAAAAAATGCGGAAGGATAAAAAATCACGTATTGGGTACAATGAACGCTAGTGGAAATAATGGGTCCACTTAAAGCCCAGACTCCTTCACTACTACACAGTGTGTTCATGCAATCAAAAACCATTTGTATCCCCTAAAGCTATTGAAATTTTAAGCTGAACATGGTGGTGTGCTTGTAATACCAGCTACTTTGGAGGCTGAGGAGGAAGGATTGCCTGTGGCGGTCAAGGCTGCGATGAGCCATGGTTATGCCATTGTACTTCAGCCTGAGTGAAAGACTGAGACTCCTCCAACTCAAAAAATAAATTTTAAAAAGTCACAATATCATATGATGTGTGTACTATAATTGGTTTTTCTTCACTTTTTGTTCTTTTAGAGCCTCTGTCACCCATGTTGGAGTGTAGTGGTACGTCATGATCACACCTCTCTGCAGTGTGGTTGTGTTTTTACGTATAAGTGACATACAATGTGGTAATGCAATCTGTCTGTAATGGTATTAATTTGTCACCCAATTTTTTTCTGTTGAAATTTAATCCTCAAGATAACAGTATTGAGAGGTGGAAGTTTTAAATTATGATTATGCCATGAGGGCTGTACCATTATCATGGGAATGGGTTCTTAATAAAAGTGTTGAGCGCCCTTTCCTTCTCTCTTTCTGGTGCATGCTTTCTTAATCATTTGCCTTTCACCGTGGGATGATAGAGCATGATAGGGGCCTTTTTACATTAGATTTTCCAGTTTCTAGAACTGTAAGAAATAAATTTCTGTTTTTATAAATTACCCAGTATTACATATTTTGTTAGAGCAACACAGAACAGATTAAGACTCTTTCTGAGATTACGCTACTAAATTTCAGGACAAAGTTTCAGGTTAAAAACAGCTTACTCTATCACCAGAGAAACTGAATTCCTATAATTTTCTGATTAATTACATTAGTTTGCATATGAAAAGTGGATTTGACCAACTGTATATGTAAAGTAGATTATACATAGCTGCTTCCAAAAATATTATATTGCATAAATTAATAAAAATAACAAAGTTGAAGTCTATATAAAAGTTACATCTTTAGTGCCATCTTAAATTATGTAAAATACTATGCAATCAAAGGGTTGCTATAATAAACCAATTGTTATGCTAATCAAATGCATAACCTAAGAAATGTTGCCTGTAATGTATTTATTATACATTCTTAACAGCACTGAATTTTATTTAAAACAAGCACATTTTATTGATTCTGTGTGCCTATGCAGTAGTCATGTTTTAAAATAAAATAACATACTTTCCAACGTTTGTATGTTACGTGTGGGAGATGAGAGGTGAAGAAGAGCTGAGCTGTCTGTACCTTTGATTCTAATGCCAAATAGTCATTGCCTTTTAAATCATGTGAGTTTTTTTTTTTTTTTAATTTTTTTATTTTTATTTTAAAATTGTGGGGTACAATTCAGGGTTAGCTATTCAAATATTCATTGTGTAGGTACCCTTGTTGATGAGGTGTGCCCCCCCTTCCCCAGGCAGTTTCCGACTACTGCCAATCCCACCTCCCCACCCCCCATGCCCCCACAATGTCCCGCTAATGTCAATCCTTTTCTTATAGTATTATGATAGTTGTTCAAGGTCCACTTATGAGTGAGAACATGTGACACTCAGTTCTTTGTTCTTTTTTTTCACCTAAATTATCTTACCCCAACAAAATACAAAATTCTCATTCATTGAAACAAACAAAACAAAACAAAAATGGATCCAAAAGCTAAGAAAAGGAGAATACATCCCATTCAAATTTGCAATGCATCTTTTCACTGGTCAAAGCTCATCTCAAGAAATTGGCATCAGATGTTTCATCATCAGAATTTTCATACACCAAATACACATATACCTCTAAGTGTATTCATTTAAACAGAAGTTAATTGCTACTCAGAAGTTCATTACTAATGATGAAGATAACCTGTAGAGATGGTTTTAAAGGTGTGTTGTATTATCTAGGTTAATTTATTTAAATAAAATGAAAGGAAACCATGTTTTGAATTCCCACCTAAAATACACAGGAAGTTCAACTATACTATATAAGGATCTCTGGCTAAAAAGAATTAAATTTTTGTGTACAAAAATATTATTGTTAAAATATCAAATTATCACTATAATTATATAGGTTATGCACTTCACACATGAGAGAATATTCTGAAACAACAAAAAACAGTGACAAAACTCAGAACCTTTTAAAATATCTGACAATAAATGATAGCTAGCTATATACACATCTTCTGCATGGATAATTGTAAGTTTTTAAATGACTTGCAGTTTTAGTAAAATTGTTGAAACTTGAAAAATACTAGTAAGAATTAGCAACATATTCTTTAATAATTTCATATAGGAGCAATCAAGAATCTGAATATAAGGGTTATGATTCAAACTAAAATGCATATTTTTTTCACCATCGAGTAACTGAAAGAAAATATAGTTTTCTGTGGGAAAAAAATAATAGCATCTCTCTCACACAAATTCTGACACTAACTTGATGAAACAAAAGTAACTAATTTTAATCAATGACCATTTTAAGTGATTAGAACAATTTCCAACTGGTTAACAGAAGCAAAAATAGATATTTAAAGAGAGTGTTGTCTACCTTTGTGCAAACCCAGAGTGATTTTTCAAAACTCTAAGGAGAATGGAAGAATTAGAAAAATGTGTGCAAGTGTATTAGTGAGATTCTAGAACTAATAAAAATACCTCCAGGTTCTACAGACATTTGAGGTCAGCATCTTTAATATAATTTCATTTATCAGCAAACAGATAATTACAAATTCAAATGAATATTATCCATCAAAAAAAAAACTTTTAAAATTCTCTCTTTTTTCTACAAACCAAACCAAAGCAAAGCCTTATGACTCAAATAGATATTAGTTTATGGAAAGTTAGAAATTAAATGGGTACAAAATATTATCTTCCAGTCCAAGGTAGAACTCAATTTAGACAAGAAAAACGACAAAAAAAAAAAAATCCTGAAGGAGAAAGAAAAACATTGAATTGTATTTTAACTTGCTTTTTTGTAAGTCTAATTATTGTATTAATTTTTATGAAAGCTATTTTCTATATGAAAATGTTACATCTCCAAATTGATTATATTGATTTAGGAAATTATTTTAAATTGTATAAGATTTTATAAGCTTTCTTTACAGTATGATCATTTAACCCAGTGAGCAAAGCTGATATTAATGCCTATACATATTCTGTTACAAGAAGAAATGATTCTACCAGCTGCTACTAAAAATCCCTCAAGGCTTATAATCAACCTCAAATTTTTACAGAACCTTTAAAAAAATTTCTAGTGGAACTATTCTTTTTCTTTTTTTTTTTTTTTTTTTTTTTGAGTTGGAGTCTCACTCTGTCGCCCAGACTGGAGTGCAGTGGCCGCTCCGGCCACCGCAGCCTCGACCTGCTAGGCTCCGGCGATCCTTCCGCCTCAGCCTTCCAAGTAGCTGGAACTACAGGCG
>CAUYQG010247281.1:0-12708 GCA_963574415.1 Tarsius wallacei | reverse complement strand
AGTGGCCGCTCACGGCCACCGCAGCCTTGACCTGCTGGGCTCCGGCGATCCTTCCGCCTCAGCCTTCCAAGTAGCTGGAACTACAGGCGCGTGCTACCACACCCGGCTAATTTTTAATTTATTGTAGAGATGAGGTCTCGCTTGCCCAGGCAGGTCTTGAACCCGCGGGCTCAGGCAATCCACTCACCTCAGCCTCCCAAGGCGCGGGATTACAGGCTGAGCCACTGAGCCCGGCTTTTCCTAAATCTTAATACAATGATGAGAAAGTAGAAGCTATGCTTTTGGAGAAATGCACACTTTAAGTAAAAATTAACTTTGCCGACTTTGTCTTTTTTTTTTGGAACAGACTTCCTGGTGCCAGGAATCTCATAGGGAATTTACAAGGCCTAAGATACCATACATTGGTCAAGGGCTGTAAAAGTCATGAAACTTGTAATTACAAAAAGTTATAGCCCGCCCAGTGGGGGAGCGGGTGGGGACTTAATCTTCCAGTAGAACGGGCCCTATCTACAGGGAAGTCAAGGACCCCGACGCTACCTACTGGGAATGCCTAGGAGATAAGGAGGAAGTGCACACTCCATTAGCTCCAAGGAATGTCGTTGGGGAAGATACAGGAGAATTAGAATCCTTGTCACACCCTTCTCTAGGGGCTATGATAATGTGGGTGAACATTAATGAGTCTCTGTGTCACAGGATCTCCAAGACATCCACAGGTAGTCAATAAGGAAGACACGGGCAGTCACGGGCAGTCACGTGCAGTCACGAGCAACATCTCCAAGGAAAGGATTTAAGCCAAGTCTTGGGGAGCTACGAGGCCACACTCACCTAGAGTGTAGGCCCATTCCCTGTCTGTGGGGGGTGAACTTTTCTTAAATAAATCTTTTCTTCTCTCACCTCTGTGTGTTGCAATTCTTTGCATCTACTCGGATCTCTGGGTTGCTGGCGCGCACCTCCGGCTTGCCAGTCCTGCCAGTGCTGCGCGCCTCCCTGTGCCTCTCCACTCTCCACCCTCACCCAGTTCATCCCGTACCCTAACAGTAAGGACCTGCAAATTTAGAGTGCTAGAAGGCAAGAGCAGACACCCTGGGAGTGGGCTAGGACTGGAGGTATTCATGCAAACTCTGAATTTCTAAAACTGCATGTATATATGAATGTGTACATGCACATATATGTACATCTTTATGTGTCATCTGTTGGTATGCATGTATATGCCCATGTGTATATGTGCATGTGTGTACATAGACATCCTAGCTCTCTTTACTGAAAAAGCCACAAAGCAAAGAGCAGCATAGCAAGGACCTCAGTCCTTTCTGAAAGGAATCCCGGCTTCTAGGAGAAATGGCTGGTTCAGGGCTTGGCAGCGGCTTGTTCCTGAGGGCATGGGTGACCCGCGATGCCCCACACTTGGGTTCCTCCTCTCTGCACCCAAGGACACAGGCCACTGTTTCTTCTACCTACCGCAGATGCAACTGCTAGTCGATCTTCCTGGCTTCTGTGAGGTTTACAACAATCCTCAGGATGTTGAAGGGTTTTCACCAGTCCCAAATCATTGTTTATTTTTATCCTGCGTTCCCACAGACACATAATTTAAGGCAAGGTAAAAGTGGTGTTTTCACAGCAGCCGTGGTAGCTTCCTTATCGCGAGGGGGCCATGTTCCCCTGCTTGTGCCACATGTTTGTGTCAGATACCACAGGTCTGAAAGTTTTGCCAGAACACAAGATGCATGTCAGAGCAAGAGGCCACAAGCAAACAGTCACACGGCAGAGGATAGCGGATCACTTGGTCACAAGCTTCCTGGCCAAGGGGATGCCCAGTGTGCCTGCACTGACCCTCCATGGCCCACAGTCACTGGCTGATGATGCCACAGTCCTCAGAGCAGGGCAAAGTGACCAGAGACAAATGGCATCTCATAAATGGCCCAAAGCACATTCCCACCAGCAGAACCTGAGAGAGGACCACTCAGGTGCAGCCAGGAAATGTCCTAGTCACTGAAGCCATCCTCAGGAGAGTCACTCACTTCCCCACACCTGGAGGCAGATCTGAGCTCCATGCAGAGAGGCTGAACTGGGGATGCAACGCCCGAGCCACAGCCAACAGAGGACAGGCATGCATCTTCCTGGGAGCAGGGCTGGTGAGGGCAAGGATGAGACATTGGACATCATCCTTCCCAGGCCTTGGGGATGACAACACACCTGTCCACAGCCAGGAGGCCTGTGCATTCCAGCACGTTCCAAGCCTGTCATCCTGCTGAGCCAAGTGCCCTGCCCTCCCAGGCACCTCTCACTTGTACCCTGGGCTTGTGTCCCTTTCTGTATGGACATGCACAGCTGCTCCTACAGACTGACTCTGGCACGTGGGAGAGGCCCCATGACTGCTGTGAGATGAGTCCAACCAAACTCCATCTTAGTCACTCGGATAGTACAAGGATAGTGCTATTCCCATTTGTGATGCTTGTTTGCTTGATGTGCTCTTCTCCAGGTGACAAGAAAACAGAGCCTGAGGACATCAAAGGGGGAACACAGATTCCGTCTCCTCTCTCTCTCTCTCCCGAAGTTGCCTGCACCGCCCTTTCAAGTGGCCTCAGGAACAGGTTGACAGTGAGGGGGGAAGAGAAATCGGTGCTGTTTCTATGAAGAGGCTTAAAGTTCAGCCGAGGTCTATGAAAACAGCAGCAGGTGCCAAGAGGCCAGCAGCCAAGAGCTGTGCCTTTGTGCAAGACTGAGTAGCTGCCGTCACCAGGAAACACCCAGGACCTCAGCAGTTGTGGGAAAGTCCCCGAAAAAGAGAAAAGAGAAGTGTCTCTGAATAATTGGATTTAGAAACTTGTGAGAGAAGGTTCTCTACAGATCTTAGACCTCAAGTTTGTGGATAACTGAAAATTTAAGACTAGGAGATAGCCTTTACTTTTTTCAATGATGCTGTTAGTCACAGTTGAAATGATTCAGCACTAACTTGGAAGCCTTTAGTGAAGAAACTACTGGAGTGATTATCAGTCAAACTGAAGTCTATACCAAGCAATGTGAAAACTTGTAAGATGATTCTATTTTTAAGATAGAATGGTAATCATATGACATCTTAACAAGTGGAGTATTTTTCTCAGTGGTAAACTGAATTAATTACATTTAGAAATACCATAATTGGCCCTTCGTAATTTTTTATGTTTCTGTATATTGAAGCTGAAAATATATCTATTTTAGTCATCTTCTTAAAAGATATTAGTCAACATAGTAAAAACTTAGCCTACATAAAGTCAATTGAAACCAAATTTGAAAGTGATTTGTACAAAGTACAATTTGAATTTTTATTATAAAATGTAACTGAAATATATGATTAAGGCAAATATTTGGGATTTTATTTGCTGTTCAACTTATAAAACCTGCAAATGCTTCAAAAATGCTTAGTCAATTATAATTTTATTTTTATAAGTAGAATCTATAGTTTGTTTTATTTTTATCAAAAACACACTTATTGCTTTTCTTTCTAAAGACAACTTTTCTATTGTCAGGTATCCATCCTGAGAGTAAACTGTAATGACAGAAAATCAGCAGTAGAGGGCACTTTAGTTCCTAAGAAAATAAAGTCGTTTCTAAAGCCGTTTATAAATCAATAAAATCAACAACCTGGTAAAGGTTACACAAAAATGTAAAACAAATTCCTCTGCCTTTCATAGCCTAGCAAAAGATCTATCAGGTAATTTCAGCTTCTTTCTTTAAGGAATGTGTAAATCAATTAGGCAACTACGTGGAAAACATGTGTTACCAGATTTCCAAATTAGTGGATCCAATATTTCAAGAATATTTCATTTTTTTAAATTCATAGCTATTTGAAAATTGCCTGACTTATTGAATGCACTTAATTTAAATGGGTAAATTCTTACTATCCATGAGTGTTCCAGATTCGTAAGAAGTAGACGGTGTAACGCATATATTTCTTGTGTCTTGGTTCAAAACCCACTATTATCCTGCGACTTTAGGCATGTTACTTATTTACAGGTTTCTCCAAAATCATCTTTATCATCATCATCATTACCATCACCGTCACAAACATCATTTCAAGGCATAATTGCTGCTTTCAAGGAGCTTCCACTCAAAGCTAACTCAAAGGCATTCATCTCAGGTGGTTTGAGGACCCTCAGAAGCCAGCCCACGGCTCCAACAACACTGTGTCAAGAATCTGATGAAGCCGGGCTCGGTGGCTGAGCCTGTAATCCCGGGCTTTGGGAGGCTGAGGTGAGTGGATTGCCTGAGCCCGCGGGTTTGAGACCCGCCTGGGCAAGTTGGCGAGACCTCATCTCTAAAATAAATCAAAAAATTAGCCAGGCGTGGTAGCGCGCACCTGTAGTTCCAGCTACTCGGAAGGCTGAGGCGGAAGGATCGCTGGAGCCCAGCAGGTCGAGGCTGCGGTGGCCGGGAGTGGCCACTGCATTCCAGTCTGGCGACAGAGTGAGACTCCAACTCAAAAAAAAAAAAAAAAAAGAATCTGATGGAGCCACACAACATGCAGCTTCCACATATTTAGGGTTTTTTTTCCCTAGAAATGCCTATTTTGATCCTGTGTCACAAATAATGAGACAAAGTTTTCAAACACTGAAGGACACTTTGAAGCTAGAGAAAAGACTGCCAGCAAGTGCATTCTACTCAAGGCAACATTAGGGATTAGCAGCCTCACTTTTGCCATGTGGGCCCCTCGAATGCTTAACTGCTGGCCCCCATCTTTGAGGAGACGTGACAGCCCCTCCTGAACAGGAAGATGTGGAGGGCTTTGCTCACCACCACTTCCGAGTTCTGGTCAAGTGGCCTCCATCACCCCCTCGGGACACACCTGAGTGGCCACTCAAAATGTTATGTGAGGCTTGGACAGTGTGGAGATTGCTCTCCATCTTCCAGTCACCCAGTGAAAACTGCAAGTAAGAAATAACACCCGCATGGGAAGCTGATCACAGGAACTTAGTGAAAAATAAGCAGAAAGACGATCGCCTTCTGTGGAGATTGTCTTCCGGGATGTCTATGTACAGAACCTGACACTTTGCATTGCCAAGCCTGTCTGTTGTCTACAAGAGAGGAGAAAAGTCACTCGTGAGGGTGGGTACAGAGATGGTCTCATCCTTTTGAAGGAACACTTGACTAAGGGCTTCCACAAACAGAGCCAGAAACGAGGCAAAGGCCGTGGAGTTGGAGAAAATACATCAGACTTAGGCGCTATTTTGCTGAGTCTAACATACTTGGCATTTAGTTAGATGTGGAAAGTGAATAGGACAGTTCCAGGCCATCAGTGGAACAAAACCCACTTGGTTTCCTCCCTGTTTACTCCAAGGGGTCTACAGGTTTCCATGTTACATGTGTCCTCCCTGTTTATCCCTGAGGGGGTCTTTGAGTTTCCATGTTATATGTCTTCTCCCTGTTTACCCCTAGAAGACTGCAGGTTTCCATGTTACATGTCTCCTTTCTGTGACCCAGACGGTGTCTATGGGTTTCCATGTTACCTGTCTCCTTCCTGTTTACCCCAAGTTGGGTTTGTAGGTTTTTGTGTTACATGTCTCTTCCCTGTTTACCCCAAGGGAGTCTGTGGGTTTCTATCTTACCTGGTGCCCTTTCTGTTTACCCTGAGGGGATCTATGGGTGTCCATGTTACATGTCTCTCCCTGTTTACCCTGAGGGGTTCTGTGGGTTTCCATGTTACATGTCTCCCCGCTGACTCCCCTGAGAGTATCTGTGTGTTTCCATGTAACATGTCTCCTCCCTGATTATACTGGGGGTGTCTGTGGGTTTCCATGTTACATGTCTCCTCCCTGATTACCCCTAGGGGTCTGTGAGTTTCCATATTACATGTCTCCTCCCTGTGTATCCTTGAAGTGGTCTGTGGGTTTCCATGTTATGTGTTTCCTTCCTGCTTACCCTAAGGTTTTCTACAGGTTTCCATCAGAGCAGTGAGGCCTCCACTCTCTACCAGCTGCCCTCGTCAGCTCAGTTGTTTCTCCCACTGAGTCTCGACCTGAAGACCTGTATGTCTTTATCTGGTCTTAACCAATTGCATTTTAGATATGTTTTTTGATCTGGTTTTGAGAAGTCCATGCAAATCCTGTTAAAAGGCAGGTTTTGCAAAGATCAAATACATTCTTTAGATAATCCATTCAGAATCCTCTCACCCTTTTAGTGATGTCCTAGAGGTGGTGGCTGGTACATTTCTGCAGAGAACATGTCTCCCAGGGGAAGAAACAGGACTCCAAGGGAAAGAGCCTCAGGCGGACCAAGGAAAGCTTGGAAAATGACTTCTGTGTTGGTTGCAGCAGATGATGCCGACCCTGTTGGATGCCAGAGTTGGGAAAGCGGTGTCCTGTTGACTTGGACATGACTTGTGTCTATGTTTTGTTCCTCAGTGATGTGTGTGTGAACGTCTCCTGCTGGTCTGTTACCTGAGGGAGGGCAGGAAAATTTCATATTTGATCTCGATACATCCCAAGAACCCAGAACCTCGCACACTAGCTGCCCCATGGTCCCTTGTCAGTGAGTGAATGCTTTATCTGAAAACTGTCAAGCTCCACAGCCTGTCGTGTTGCATTCCTGCCACAGAGGAGCTCTCTCATTTCCTGCCCTGTCACCCTCTCAGAGACCCTTCTCTTCTCCCACCAGAGCACAGCTCAGGGAGCAGCCCACCTTCTGCTTCACTGTGGAGAGAGCTGGGCATTTTCTCAGTCTCACCTCGGAGTGTGGACACAGAGCAAGGCTCTCTGCCCTCTGCACTCTGACCTCATGGTCATGGCTAGAAGGGGAGGGAGATAGAAAATAGACACTGGTCTTTAGATGTAGCCCCTGCGGCCAAGACCTTGAGATGAGTGGCTTCTGGAAGGTTTGGTGAGGATTTGGGCCCCATGCTTCAATAACTAGTTATCATTTGGATAATGCTGTTGTTCATTATCCAGGACCAAGGTGAAAGTCGTGGTGGGAAGCTGGTTTCTTGTGAGCTCCATGGAATATTCCCCCACTCAGGCCCCTTACCGAATGATCATGGTGGCTACAGGATCATATGGAAAGACACAAGAAGCTGAGTTGCAAGTCACTCTCGTGTCACCTGTTCCCGTGTAGTACTTTGGCTGCAAATTCATGATGGCCAAAGAGTAACAGCCGCCAAGATGTTAGTGACAGGGAGAGAAGAGCAGACCTCTGCACCTCACACACCTCCCGTCCCCTGTGCCGTGGAAGCCACTGCTTGCACCTCCTTGCAGGAAGCCCTGAGAAGCACTGTTGACCGATAGCCCCTCTGAGGCCATACAGCACTGAAGCCCAGGCTTCCCGACTTCCCCAGAGAAGAGGGGGCGGAGGGTACTACAGGTGGTCATCTCCCCGGGAATTCCTGGTGTTGCTGGAACTGAGGGCTTGTCTGCCCCCTCCTGCTCCCTCCTCCCTCATCCTTCATGAGAGTTTCCTTCCCCTAAATCTCTCCCATATCCAATCCTGTCCTGGCATGAGCCTTTCTGGGGACTCGAACTGGCAGAGCCCCAGCAGCTAGATGCTGCTGACTCAACCCTCAAGTGTCCATATGGAAGAGAGGCACTGGGTGAAAGCATCATTTTTCAAGAGACTCACTGGGGTGATGATGTGCCCCCCCAATCGCAGGTGGCAAATGCACCTCTGATCGTGTAACGGAATCAGGGAAGGAAGGTCTTGATCTGTGCACAGGTGACTTTAGCATGTCCTGAACTCTGTGGAGTGTGCACTGACCGTGTATGCAGCTCTCCTTAAAAACCATCTGTAACCCCCATCACTGTCACTGCAAATCAACAACTATGGCAGCCAATTGTCACTAATCAGGTAGTTCCCAAGTCATAGTCACATGAGATCCATGCTTGGAGCTTATTTTATGAATTCAGAGTCATGCCCCCACTTTCCACACACTAAATAAACTTCTGTCATCTTCAGAGCCCTGCAAACCAAGTCTCCAGAATAAAAATCATCAGACCTGTGTTCTTCGGTTAACGTGGAACCTCAGAAGAAATCATTCTCTAATTTAAATAGTGATTAACGTGAAAGAAATGAGTAACTGAGAAACCAATAGGTGGGTTTTCATATCAGGGAGTGAAATCTCAGTAGAGGACACTTTTACCTTCAGACCCAACGGTGCTAGACATTAGTCCCCTGAAAGACAGCAGGACTCCAGCAGCCATCAAAGGAGGAGATTCATGTCCACACTGACATCAGCTTACTCAGACTGCTTGTGCCACCAGTGCAGATGCTAATGTATCACCATCTCTGTTTCATACCCCCCAGGTGTGCACAGTTTAATTAGACCGAAGACCAGGACTGTCTGTGGACAGCTCCTCCTGGATGTGATGGCTTCCCAGGGGACACATGCCTACCCCGACCGGGTACCCTCTGATGTAAACCAGTGAAAAGCTAAGTCCTCATGGCCTGCTCCCTGTAGGAAACTTCTCAAAAAGCAACCATGTTCCTTCTGGACTAGGTGGAGTATTGATGGTATGTCGGGACCAGTGCTGTATCTGGACATCACAGACAAGTGTGCTCTGCCTTCAACTTCAGCCACTCACTCTGGCTCCTCCCTGAGCAATTGATCTGGTTTCCATGCTCAGTTTAAACATGAGAGAACGCTTCTACAGTGAGAACCAGAGAGCAGCAGAACAACCCAGCAGTCCACTGGCAGGTTGAAACAAGCAAGGCCTTCAAGGAGGGCAGCTCCTCTGAAAGGGGCATGGAGCATTGATCAGCAGAGGCTGAAGGACTGACCCACCCTTAAGTGATTGCTGACTTTGCTCAGCCCTACCTTGGTAGGAAGATTCTTGCTCAGCACTCTAGCATCTCAGTTCCTAGTAGTGTTGAATGATATCTGTAGGAAGCAGCTTAAGTTCATTCTCAGAAGACTAGAAGAGGAGACTGTTAGGAAGGAAGGATCACAGGTGTCTGGGGTGCTGTCCTTTCAGAGTTGTCTAGGATGCTGTCTTTTAGGCACCAAAGAATGAAATCCAGTAAAGTTCTGCAAAATAACGAATAATTGGAGAGCTTTCTTTCTATGGAGAGCAAGGCACTAGGAATACATGTCAGATGGGGAGTTAAAATAAAACTGCAGACTTTTAAAGCAGAGACCGGAAATTTCTATGGGATGATGACAACCACACAAAATCTCCTGACAAATCACAGCTGCCACCTTTGCTGAGTTCCCTCCTGATCACCAGCCAAGTTCTTCACATTTTCATGTCTACTGGACTCTTCTTTTTCTAAAATGAACTGTCACCCACAACCTGAATTAAAGCACCTTTTCTGAAACACACACATATGATACACTTGTACACTTTTAAAGTGCTACTCTTCATTGTGCAGTTCCTACGGGTCAGTCAGCGGTAGAAGGTGGTTATCATCATGATTCAGGCCAGGTGGGGGCTCTTGTCTTAAGTGGCAGCTAATTACTAGAGAGTCTTCACACCAGAACCCTGACAGAGACCCAGAAGGGATCATAGAATGCTCACCTCACGGCCCACCCCGTGTCCTCACCCTATAGAAATTAATACTTCCCAAAATGCCAACCATGTCTGGCCCACATTTTAAAGATATACTTCCATAGACATAATTCTGAGAAAGCCAGTCATGGACATGAGGACCCGGGTGAAATATCCTAGGCATCACATGTTTTTTTGTTAACCCGAAGTTCTCATTTCCACTTGCACCACATCTCTTTGAAGGATCACAAATTGCTTCATTGCCACTGTCCAATCATTTTCAGGAATTATAAAGCACACAGAAAACCTCTGAAATGAAAGACAGGAAATGCTTTTCCAATCTAGTAAAAAGGAAAAAGAAGTGTCCCAGGAATGCCATGCTGCTGGACCAGAACAGACACCCAAACAAGTCTCCATGTTGCCATTATGCTTCTAGGAGAGCCTCATGCTAGCTAGGATTATGAAGGACTATGAAGGCCTTGATGCCAGCAGGTCTTTGAGTTCACTGCACTGTCTAAGCAACACGGGGTCATGAACCAGGATAAGAGGATATGCATCTACCTGTCTCTTCCACAAGCTTCCAGTGCCTCTGAATAAATCACACATCCTTTTATGTCTTGCATTTGCCTCCAGTAAGATCGAATGACACTTCTTATTTGTCAATAACCCTTGAGCCAGAGTCTGAGAAGCTGAGGCCTGGGGTCCAAAATCCTAAGGATATTTGTGTCTCTAGCAAATGCCACCTGCGATGGCCATAGCTCTCAGGGTACTTGCTGAAATTGGCCCATGATGCAGGAGGTCTAGTGTGGAAAGTGCTGTATCTGGACCCAGGATCCTGTCCCTCATCCGCTGCTGACTGACACAAGTGTAGACACCAAAGAGAGAGGTAGAAGGCACCAAGATTGGAATGTCCAAACAGAAGTTCTCAAGACAGGGACTCCCTGCACCCATTTCCCAGTTCTCCTTTTGGGACACTCCGCTCTGCAGCCCCCATCCCCAGGAAACTGCTCTGTGGGTGAGCATAGATTTTCCAGTGTGGTATTGCAGGAGACTGGGCGGCAGGATGGGCTGACACACCGATCCGGGAGCTCTGCACACCTCTGGGTCCTGTTGGGGCATCACAGGTGGGAAGAATGAAGCTGGTTTCGTGAGACTTCCATTTCATCCATATGCCTATGTAATGTCTATAAATCCCGTATAGATATGTATATAAATAGCGCATATGTAATATTCTTATATAAATAGATGTTGATATTATACCTTTACGTTTCTGTGCCTTAGGTTGACATGCAATACATTTCTTATTGTTTGTCATGATAGAAAATGCTACCACCTCCACCTAGAAATAGATTAATAGATGTAAAGCCAATAATAAATGGCAGACATATACACAGAGTTTAATTATCTCAATCTAAACAACTTAGGAAAGGCCAAAATGAAGGAGAAACTTCTATACCAAGTTATATACCTCTTCGGATCCGTTCATAAGTCTCATACACAGAGCAGACGCTTCTCCCTTTGAGAACCAGGCAGAGCTAGAGACTCTAAGCTCACAACAGACAGGTGGTCACGTGGACTGGTCGCCCCTGCAATTCTCAAGCAAAGCCAGGCAAGTGACCATTGCCAGGCCCTTCAGTGTTGAGTCTAGTCACCAAGGCAAAGGTCTCGGAGTCTGACCTCCACTACCTTTACCTCCCCCACTGCTTCACACTGGCTTCTAAAGCTCTATCATATTACTGGCCAGTCATCGGATTGTAAAATCCTACGATTTCATCATTTCAATAGATCTTTGAGTTCCTTGTGAAAAATAAAATTAGTCAGGATAAATAAGTAAAAAGCAAAAATTCAAACGAGTTTACATTGGCATGACTCCTAGAAGTGTCAGATATGTTTTTAAATCTTCCTTAATTCCTCCATCAGCTGTGTTGAGCATTAACACTCATGCAAGCCCTGTCCGGCCCACTCAAGTCTGAAGGAATCAGGGCTGAAAGGGAAGTTTCAGTGCTTGAAAACCTGTCAATTGCCTTGTGATTTCTTCCAGTTCGGGGAGCTCATTACAGCAGTGCTCCTTCCTCTTCAGAATCCATCCAGGACTTGCTGTCAGATTTGCTTCTTCAGTTAAAGTTTCCTCTTTCTCATCATGTTTCCCAACATTCTTCCTTTTTTCTTTAAGAAGTGTAGAATTATGAGCAAGCGTGAGAAGACAGGCTTGATCGCCACACTCTCCCACAACCCCCATCACTCTCCCGCCACTTTCTCCTGAAGACTCCACAGCCTTTCATATCTGTGCCGTCTGCGTGCGTTGGGGCATCAGTCACCGCCAGCCATACCTGCCAGGATGAAGACATGGCACCAGGGGAGGGGGAGCATTGACAGCCAAACCCCTTGCAGACTATCAGTGTGAGTGATGGAGGGAAGCTGAGGAAGAGCAGCAAAGCCTGTGGGTGCTCGGATGCTTTATCTAGATCAGAATGTGTGCCAGCCTCCTGTGCTGAGGATTTTCTGAAACACTTTTCACATTCAGCACAAGCCAGAATTCCATCTTTAAGCCAGATAGTTCCACATCCCAAGTCACTCAACGGACGCTATTTCTCAGTGTTTTCGTCATCTTGGTTTGATAAGTACACAATGATTTGGTGTTTAATTCTGAACCCACTCAATATTTTTGGAAGGGGATTACAGTCTCATAAGAAAGTGACATAAGGAATGGGAAAATGCAAGTATTAGCTTGTCATTGCCGACAGCTTTTTCAGAGAGGGGAGCTGCTGGGATGTCTGCTGCCTTTATTCCAGATTTCTGAGTTTGGCTGCAAGGCCCTTCACGATTTGTCTTGTCTCCCATAACTGCTTACTTCTTGCAGTTCTTGGAAACCTGTCCTCTACGTCTCCCACTGTCTCCCCCTCAGCTGCAGCCTCCTTGCCCCAACCCCAGGTGCCCACGTGCCCGCTGTGCCTAGAAGAAAACCATGGCTTTTGGCATTCTCTCCCTTACACAAATACCCTGATGGGACATGGCAATTCAGCTGTTCGTCACGTGACCTCACACCCGCCTGTTGCTGGCCCATACTGCTTTTTTATTTTTTTTTAATTTTTATTATTTTTATTATTTTTTATTTTTTATTTTTTTGAGTTGGAGTCTCACTCTGTCACCCAGACTGGAGTGCAGTGGCCGCTCCCGGCCACCGCAGCCTCGACCTGCTGGGCTCTGGCGATCCTTCCACCTCAGCCTTCCAAGTAGCTGGAACTACAGGCACGCGCTACCA